>JAUIMM010001751.1:0-223102 GCA_031769625.1 Taudactylus pleione | reverse complement strand
TATATTCACATATACTACTTTATATAGTGTAACTATATATTCACATATACTCCTATATAATGTAACTATGTATTCACATATACTCCTATATAATTTAACTATATATATCCACATATACTCCTATATAATGTAACTATATATTCACATATACTCCTATATAATGTAACTATATATTCACATATACTCCTATATAATGTAACTATATATTCACATATACTACTGTATATAATGTAACTATATATTCACATATACTCTTATATAATGTAATTATATATTCAAATATACTCCTATATAATGTAACTATATATTCACATACACTCCTATATAATGTAACTATATATTCACATATACTACTGTATATAATGTAACTATATATTCACATTTACTCCTATATAATGTAACTATATATTCACATACACTCATATATAATGTAACTATATATTCACATATACTACTGTATATAATGTAACTATATATTCACATATACTACTATATATAATGTAACTATATATTCACATATACTCCTATATAATGTAACTATATATTCACATATACTACTGTATATAATGTAACTATATATTCACATATACTCCTATATAAGGTAACTATATATTCACATATACTCCTATATAAACTAACTATATATTCACATATACTCCTATATAATGTAACTATATATTCACATATACTACTGTATAAAATGTAACTATATATTCATGTATACTACTGTATATAATGTAACTATATATTCACATATACTACTGTATATAATGTAACTATATATTCACATATACTACTTTATTTAATGTAACTATATATCCACATATATTCATATATAATGTAACTATATATTCACATATACTCCTATATAATGTAACTATATATATCCACATATACTCCTATATAATGTAACTATATATTCACATATACTCCTATATAATGTAACTATATATTCACATATACTCCTATATAATGTAACTATATATTCACATAATCTCCTATATAATGTAACTATATATTCACATACACTCCTATATAATGCAACTATATATTCACTTATACTCCTATATAATGTAACTATATATTCACATATACTCCTATATAATGTAACTATATATTCACATATACTACTGTATATAATGTAACTATATATTCACATATATTATTGTATATAATGTAACTATATATCCACATACTCCTATATAATGTAACTATATATTCACATATACTACTGTATATAATGTAACTATATATTCACATATACTACTTTATATAGTGTAACTATATATTCACATATACTCCTATATAATGTAACTATATATTCACATATACTACTGTATAAAATGTAACTATATATTCACATATACTACTTTATATAGTGTAACTATATATTCACATATACTCCTATATAATGTAACTATATATTCACATATACTACTGTATAAAATGTAACTATATATTCATGTATACTACTGTATATAATGTAACTATATATTCACATATACTACTGTATATAATGTAACTATATATTCACATATACTACTTTATATAATGTAATTATATATCCACATATATTCTTATATAATGTAACTATATATTCACATATACTCCTATATAACGTAACTATATATTCACATATACTCCTATAAAATGTAACTATATATATCCACATATACTCCTATATAATGTAACTATATATTCACATATACTCCTATATAATTTAACTATATATTCACATATACTCCTATATAATGTAACTATATATTCACATAATCTCCTATATAATGTAACTATATATTCACATACACTCCTATATAATGCAACTATATATTCACTTATACTCCTATATAATGTAACTATATATTCACATATACTCCTATATAATGTAACTATATATTCACATATACTACTGTATATAATGTAACTATATATTCACATATACTATTGTATATAATGTAACTATATATCCACATACTCCTATATAATGTAACTATGTATTCACATATACTCCTATATAATGTAACTATATATATCCACATATACTCCTATATAATGTAACTATATATTCACATATACTCCTATATAATGTAACTATATATTCACATATACTCCTATATAATGTAACTATGTATTCACATATACTCCTATATAATGTAACTATATATATCCACATATACTCCTATATAATGTAACTATATATTCACATATACTCCTATATAATGTAACTATATATTCACATATACTACTGTATATAATGTAACTATATATTCACATATACTACTGTATATAATGTAACTATATATTCACATATACTCCTATATAATGTAACTATATATTCACATATACTACTGTATATAATCTAACTATATATTCACATATACTACTATATAATGTAACTATATATTCACATAATCTCCTATATAATGTAACTATGTATTCACATATACTACTATATATAATGTAAGTATATATTCACATATACTCCTATATAATGTAACTATATATTCACATATACTCCTATATAAAGTAACTATATATTCACATATATTCCTATATAATGTAACTATATATTCACATATACTACAGTATATAATGTAACTATATATTCACATATACTACTATATATAATGTAACTATATATTCACATATACTCCTATATAATGTAATATATATTCACACATACTACTGTATATAATGTAACTATATATTCACATATACTCCTATATAATGTAACTATATATTCACATATACTACTGTATATAATGTAACTATATATTCACATATATTTATATAATGTCACCATGTACTCACATATATACCTACTGTATATAATGTAACTATATATTCACATATACTACTATATAATGTAACTATATATTCACATAATCTCCTATATAATGTAACTATGTATTCACATACACTCCTATATAATGTAACTATATATTCACATATACTCATATATAATGTAATTATATATTCACATATACTCCTATATAATGTAACTATATATTCACAAACACTCCTATATAATGTAACTATATATTCACATATACTACTGTATATAATGTAACTATATATTCACATATACTACTATATATAATGTAACCATATATTCACATATACTCCTATATAAAGTAACTATATTTTCACATATACTCCTATATAATGTAACTATATATTCACATATACTACTGTATAAAATGTAACTATATATTCACATATACTACTGTATATAATGTAACTATATATTCACATATACTACTGTATATAATGTAACTATATATTCACAAATACTACTATATATAATGTAACTATATATTCACATATACTCCTATATAATGTAACTATATATTCACATATACTCCTATATAATGTAACTATATATTCACATATACTACTGTATATAATGTAACTATATATTCACATATACTCCTATATAATGTAACAATATATTCACATAATCTCCTATATAATGTAACTATGTATTCACATACACTCCTATATAATGTAACTATATATTCACATATACTCTTATATAATGTAATTATATATTCACATATACTCCTATATAATGTAACTATATATTCACATACACTCCTATATAATGTAACTATATATTCACATATACTACTGTATATAATGTAACTATATATTCACATATACTACTATATATAATGTAAATATATATTCACATATACTCCTATATAATGTAACTATATATTCACATATACTACTGTATATAAAGTAACTATATATTCACATATACTACTATATATAATGTAACTATATATTCACATATACTCCTATATAATGTAACTATATATTCACATATACTAATGTATATAATGTAACTATATATTCACATATACTCCTATATAATGTAACTATATATTCACATATACTCCTATATAAAGTAACTATATATTCACATATACTCCTATATAATGTAACTATATATTCACATATACTACTGTATAAAATGTAACTATATATTCACATATACTACTGTATATAATGTAACTATATATTCACATATACTACTGTATATAATGTAACTATATATTCACATATACTACTATATAATGTAACTATATATTCACATAATATCCTATATAATGTAACTATGTATTCACATACACTCCTATATAATGTAACTATATAATCACATATACTCTTATATAATGTAATTATATATTCACATATACTCCTATATAATGTAACTATATATTCACATACACTACTATATAATGTAACTATATATTCACATATACTACTGTATATAATGTAACTATATATTCACATATACTACTATATATAATGTAACTATATATTCACATATACTCCTATATAATGTAACTATATATTCACATACACTCCTATATAATGTAACTATATATTCACATATACTACTGTATATAATGTAACTATATATTCACATATACTACTATATATAATGTAAATATATATTCACATATACTCCTATATAATGTAACTATATATTCACATACACTCCTATATAATGTAACTATATATTCACATATACTACTGTATATAAAGTAACTATATATTCACATATACTACTATATATAATGTAACTATATATTCACATATACTCCTATATAATGTAACTATATATTCACATATACTAATGTATATAATGTAACTATATATTCACATATACTCCTATATAATGTAACTATATATTCACATATACTCCTATATAAAGTAACTATATATTCACATATTCTCCTATATAATGTAACTATATATTCACACATACTACTGTATAAAATGTAACTATATATTCACATATACTACTGTATATAATGTAACTATATATTCACATATACTACTGTATATAATGTAACTATATATTCACATATACTACTATATAATGTAACTATATATTCACATAATCTCCTATATAATGTAACTATGTATTCACATACACTCCTATATAATGTAACTATATAATCACATATACTCTTATATAATGTAATTATATATTCACATATACTGCTATATAATGTAACTATATATTCACATACACTACTATATAATGTAACTATATATTCACATATACTACTGTATATAATGTAACTATATATTCACATATACTACTATATATAATGTAACTATATATTCACATATACTCCTATATAATGTAACTATATATTCACATACACTCCTATATAATGTAACTATATATTCACATATACTACTGTATATAATGTAACTATATATTCACATATACTACTATATATAATGTAACTATATATTCACATATACTCCTATATAATGTAACTATATATTCACATATACTCCTATATAAAGTAACTATATATTCACATATACTCCTATATAATGTAACTATATATTCACATATACTACTGTATAAAATGTAACTATATATTCACATATACTACTGTATATAATGTAACTATATATTCACATATACTACTGTATATAATGTAACTATATATTCACATATACTACTATATATAATGTAACTATATATTCACATATCCCCCTATATAATGTAACTATATATTCACATATACTCCTATATAATGTAACTATATATTCACATATACTACAGTATATAATGTAACTATATATTCACATATACTACTATATATAATGTAACTATATATTCACATATACTCCTATATAATATAATATATATTCACACATACTACTGTATATAATGTAACTATATATTCACATATACTCCTATATAATGTAACTATATATTCACATATACTCCTGTATAAAATGTAACTATATATTCACATATACTACTGTATAAAATGTAACTATATATTCACATATACTACTGTATATAATGTAACTATATATTCATATATACTACTGTATATAATGTAACTATATATTCACATATACTACTTTATATAGTGTAACTATATATTCACATATACTCCTATATAATGTAACTATGTATTCACATATACTCCTATATAATTTAACTATATATATCCACATATACTCCTATATAATGTAACTATATATTCACATATACTCCTATATAATGTAACTATATATTCACATATACTCCTATATAATGTAACTATATATTCACATATACTACTGTATATAATGTAACTATATATTCACATATACTACTTTATATAGTGTAACTATATATTCACATATACTCCTATATAATGTAACTATATATTCACATATACTACTGTATAAAATGTAACTATATTTTCACATATACTCCTATATAATGTAACTATATATTCACATAATCTCCTATATAATGTAACTATGTATTCACATACACTCCTATATAATGTAACTATATATTCACATATACTCTTATATAATGTAATTATATATTCAAATATACTCCTATATAATGTAACTATATATTCACATACACTCCTATATAATGTAACTATATATTCACATATACTACTGTATATAATGTAACTATATATTCACATATACTCCTATATAATGTAACTATATATTCACATACACTCATATATAATGTAACTATATATTCACATATACTACTGTATATAATGTAACTATATATTCACATATACTACTATATATAATGTAACTATATATTCACATATACTCCTATATAATGTAACTATATATTCACATATACTACTGTATATAATGTAACTATATATTCACATATACTCCTATATAAGGTAACTATATATTCACATATACTCCTATATAAACTAACTATATATTCACATATACTCCTATATAATGTAACTATATATTCACATATACTACTGTATAAAATGTAACTATATATTCATGTATACTACTGTATATAATGTAACTATATATTCACATATACTACTGTATATAATGTAACTATATATTCACATATACTACTTTATTTAATGTAACTATATATCCACATATATTCATATATAATGTAACTATATATTCACATATACTCCTATATAACGTAACTATATATTCACATATACTCCTATATAATGTAACTATATATATCCACATATACTCCTATATAATGTAACTATATATTCACATATACTCCTATATAATGTAACTATAAATTCACATATACTCCTATATAATGTAACTATATATTCACATAATCTCCTATATAATGTAACTATATATTCACATACACTCCTATATAATGCAACTATATATTCACTTATACTCCTATATAATGTAACTATATATTCACATATACTCCTATATAATGTAACTATATATTCACATATACTACTGTATATAATGTAACTATATATTCACATATAATATTGTATATAATGTAACTATATATCCACATACTCCTATATAATGTAACTATATATTCACATATACTACTGTATATAATGTAACTATATATTCACATATACTACTTTATATAGTGTAACTATATATTCACATATACTCCTATATAATGTAACTATATATTCACATATACTACTGTATAAAATGTAACTATATATTCACATATACTACTTTATATAGTGTAACTATATATTCACATATACTCCTATATAATGTAACTATATATTCACATATACTACTGTATAAAATGTAACTATATATTCATGTATACTACTGTATATAATGTAACTATATATTCACATATACTACTGTATATAATGTAACTATATATTCACATATACTACTTTATATAATGTAATTATATATCCACATATATTCTTATATAATGTAACTATATATTCACATATACTCCTATATAACGTAACTATATATTCACATATACTCCTATAAAATGTAACTATATATATCCACATATACTCCTATATAATGTAACTATATATTCACATATACTCCTATATAATTTAACTATATATTCACATATACTCCTATATAATGTAACTATATATTCACATAATCTCCTATATAATGTAACTATATATTCACATACACTCCTATATAATGCAACTATATATTCACTTATACTCCTAAATAATGTAACTATATATTCACATATACTCCTATATAATGTAACTATATATTCACATATACTACTGTATATAATGTAACTATATATTCACATATACTATTGTATATAATGTAACTATATATCCACATACTCCTATATAATGTAACTATGTATTCACATATACTCCTATATAATGTAACTATATATATCCACATATACTCCTATATAATGTAACTATATATTCACATATACTCCTATATAATGTAACTATATATTCACATATACTCCTATATAATGTAACTATGTATTCACATATACTCCTATATAATGTAACTATATATATCCACATATACTCCTATATAATGTAACTATATATTCACATATACTCCTATATAATGTAACTATATATTCACATATACTACTGTATATAATGTAACTATATATTCACATATACTACTGTATATAATGTAACTATATATTCACATATACTCCTATATAATGTAACTATATATTCACATATACTACTGTATATAATCTAACTATATATTCACATATACTACTATATAATGTAACTATATATTCACATAATCTCCTATATAATGTAACTATGTATTCACATATACTACTATATATAATGTAAGTATATATTCACATATACTCCTATATAAAGTAACTATATATTCACATATACTCCTATATAATGTAACTATATATTCACATATACTACAGTATATAATGTAACTATATATTCACATATACTACTATATATAATGTAACTATATATTCACATATACTCCTATATAATGTAATATATATTCACACATACTACTGTATATAATGTAACTATATATTCACATATACTCCTATATAATGTAACTATATATTCACATATACTACTGTATATAATGTAACTATATATTCACATATATTTATATAATGTCACCATGTACTCACATATATACCTACTGTATATAATGTAACTATATATTCACATATACTACTATATAATGTAACTATATATTCACATAATCTCCTATATAATGTAACTATGTATTCACATACACTCCTATATAATGTAACTATATATTCACATATACTCATATATAATGTAATTATATATTCACATATACTCCTATATAATGTAACTATATATTCACAAACACTCCTATATAATGTAACTATATATTCACATATACTACTGTATATAGTGTAACTATATATTCACATATACTACTATATATAATGTAACTATATAGTCACATATACTCCTATATATTGTAACTATATATTCACATATACTCCTATATAATGTAACTATATATTCACATATACTCCTATATAAAGTAACTATATATTCACATATACTCCTATATAATGTAACTATATATTCACATATACTACTGTATAAAATGTAACTATATATTCACATATACTACTGTATATAATGTAACTATATATTCACATATACTACTGTATATAATGTAACTATATATTCACAAATACTACTATATATAATGTAACTATATATTCACATATACTCCTATATAATGTAACTATATATTCACATATACTCCTATATAATGTAACTATATATTCACATATACTACTGTATATAATGTAACTATATATTCACATAATCTCCTATATAATGTAACTATGTATTCACATACACTCCTATATAATGTAACTATATATTCACATATACTCTTATATAATGTAATTAGATATTCACATATACTCCTATATAATGTAACTATATATTCACATATACTACTGTATATAATGTAACTATATATTCACATATACTACTTTATTTAATGTAACTATATATCTACATATATTCATATATAATGTAACTATATATTCACATATACTCCTATATAACGTAACTATATATTCACATATACTCCTATATAATGTAACTATATATATCCACATATACTCCTATATAATGTAACTATATATTCACATATACTCCTATATAATGTAACTATATATTCACATATACTCCTATATAATGTAACTATATATTCACATAATCTCCTATATAATGTAACTATATATTCACATACACTCCTATATAATGCAACTATATATTCACTTATACTCCTATATAATGTAACTATATATTCACATATACTCCTATATAATGTAACTATATATTCACATATACTACTGTATATAATGTAACTATATATTCACATATATTATTGTATATAATGTAACTATATATCCACATACTCCTATATAATGTAACTATATATTCACATATACTACTGTATATAATGTAACTATATATTCACATATACTACTTTATATAGTGTAACTATATATTCACATATACTCCTATATAATGTAACTATATATTCACATATACTACTGTATAAAATGTAACTATATATTCACATATACTACTTTATATATTGTAACTATATATTCACATATACTCCTATATAATATAACTATATATTCACATATACTACTGTATAAAATGTAACTATATATTCATGTATACTACTGTATATAATGTAACTATATATTCACATATACTACTGTATATAATGTAACTATATATTCACATATACTACTTTATATAATTTAATTATATATCCACATATATTCTTATATAATGTAACTATATATTCACATATACTCCTATATAACGTAACTATATATTCACATATACTCCTATAAAATGTAACTATATATATCCACATATACTCCTATATAATGTAACTATATATTCACATATACTCCTATATAATTTAACTATATATTCACATATACTCCTATATAATGTAACTATATATTCACATAATCTCCTATATAATGTAACTATATATTCACATACACTCCTATATAATGCAACTATATATTCACTTATACTCCTATATAATGTAACTATATATTCACATATACTACTATATATAATGTAACTATATATTCACATATACTCCTATATAATGTAACTATATATTCACATATACTACTGTATATAATGTAACTATATATTCACATATACTCCTATATAAGGTAACTATATATTCACATATACTCCTATATAAACTAACTATATATTCACATATACTCCTATATAATGTAACTATATATTCACATATACTACTGTATAAAATGTAACTATATATTCATGTATACTACTGTATATAATGTAACTATATATTCACATATACTACTGTATATAATGTAACTATATATTCACATATACTACTTTATTTAATGTAACTATATATCCACATATATTCATATATAATGTAACTATATATTCACATATACTCCTATATAACGTAACTATATATTCACATATACTCCTATATAATGTAACTATATATATCCACATATACTCCTATATAATGTAACTATATATTCACATATACTCCTATATAATGTAACTATATATTCACATATACTCCTATATAATGTAACTATATATTCACATAATCTCCTATATAATGTAACTATATATTCACATACACTCCTATATAATGCAACTATATATTCACTTATACTCCTATATAATGTAACTATATATTCACATATACTCCTATATAATGTAACTATATATTCACATATACTACTGTATATAATGTAACTATATATTCACATATAATATTGTATATAATGTAACTATATATCCACATACTCCTATATAATGTAACTATATATTCACATATACTACTGTATATAATGTAACTATATATTCACATATACTACTTTATATAGTGTAACTATATATTCACATATACTCCTATATAATGTAACTATATATTCACATATACTACTGTATAAAATGTAACTATATATTCACATATACTACTTTATATAGTGTAACTATATATTCACATATACTCCTATATAATGTAACTATATATTCACATATACTACTGTATAAAATGTAACTATATATTCATGTATACTACTGTATATAATGTAACTATATATTCACATATACTACTGTATATAATGTAACTATATATTCACATATACTACTTTATATAATGTAATTATATATCCACATATATTCTTATATAATGTAACTATATATTCACATATACTCCTATATAACGTAACTATATATTCACATATACTCCTATAAAATGTAACTATATATATCCACATATACTCCTATATAATGTAACTATATATTCACATATACTCCTATATAATTTAACTATATATTCACATATACTCCTATATAATGTAACTATATATTCACATAATCTCCTATATAATGTAACTATATATTCACATACACTCCTATATAATGCAACTATATATTCACTTATACTCCTAAATAATGTAACTATATATTCACATATACTCCTATATAATGTAACTATATATTCACATATACTACTGTATATAATGTAACTATATATTCACATATACTATTGTATATAATGTAACTATATATCCACATACTCCTATATAATGTAACTATGTATTCACATATACTCCTATATAATGTAACTATATATATCCACATATACTCCTATATAATTTAACTATATATTCACATATACTCCTATATAATGTAACTATATATTCACATATACTCCTATATAATGTAACTATGTATTCACATATACTCCTATATAATGTAACTATATATATCCACATATACTCCTATATAATGTAACTATATATTCACATATACTCCTATATAATGTAACTATATATTCACATATACTACTGTATATAATGTAACTATATATTCACATATACTACTGTATATAATGTAACTATATATTCACATATACTCCTATATAATGTAACTATATATTCACATATACTACTGTATATAATCTAACTATATATTCACATATACTACTATATAATGTAACTATATATTCACATAATCTCCTATATAATGTAACTATGTATTCACATATACTACTATATATAATGTAAGTATATATTCACATATACTCCTATATAATGTAACTATATATTCACATATACTCCTATATAAAGTAACTATATATTCACATATACTCCTATATAATGTAACTATATATTCACATATACTACAGTATATAATGTAACTATATATTCACATATACTACTATATATAATGTAACTATATATTCACATAAACTCCTATATAATGTAATATATATTCACACATACTACTGTATATAATGTAACTATATATTCACATATACTCCTATATAATGTAACTATATATTCACATATACTACTGTATATAATGTAACTATATATTCACATATATTTATATAATGTCACCATGTACTCACATATATACCTACTGTATATAATGTAACTATATATTCACATATACTACTATATAATGTAACTATATATTCACATAATCTCCTATATAATGTAACTATGTATTCACATACACTCCTATATAATGTAACTATATATTCACATATACTCATATATAATGTAATTATATATTCACATATACTCCTATATAATGTAACTATATATTCACAAACACTCCTATATAATGTAACTATATATTCACATATACTACTGTATATAGTGTAACTATATATTCACATATACTACTATATATAATGTAACTATATAGTCACATATACTCCTATATATTGTAACTATATATTCACATATACTCCTATATAATGTAACTATATATTCACATATACTCCTATATAAAGTAACTATATATTCACATATACTCCTATATAATGTAACTATATATTCACATATACTACTGTATAAAATGTAACTATATATTCACATATACTACTGTATATAATGTAACTATATATTCACAAATACTACTATATATAATGTAACTATATATTCACATATACTCCTTTATAATGTAACTATATATTCACATATACTCCTATATAATGTAACTATATATTCACATATACTACTGTATATAATGTAACTATATATTCACATAATCTCCTATATAATGTAACTATGTATTCACATACACTCCTATATAATGTAACTATATATTCACATATACTCTTATATAATGTAATTAGATATTCACATATACTCCTATATAATGTAACTATATATTCACATATACTACTGTATATAATGTAACTATATATTCACATATACTACTTTATTTAATGTAACTATATATCCACATATATTCATATATAATGTAACTATATATTCACATATACTCCTATATAACGTAACTATATATTCACATATACTCCTATATAATGTAACTATATATATCCACATATACTCCTATATAATGTAACTATATATTCACATATACTCCTATATAATGTAACTATATATTCACATATACTCCTATATAATGTAACTATATATTCACATAATCTCCTATATAATGTAACTATATATTCACATACACTCCTATATAATGCAACTATATATTCACTTATACTCCTATATAATGTAACTATATATTCACATATACTCCTATATAATGTAACTATATATTCACATATACTACTGTATATAATGTAACTATATATTCACATATATTATTGTATATAATGTAACTATATATCCACATACTCCTATATAATGTAACTATATATTCACATATACTACTGTATATAATGTAACTATATATTCACATATACTACTTTATATAGTGTAACTATATATTCACATATACTCCTATATAATGTAACTATATATTCACATATACTACTGTATAAAATGTAACTATATATTCACATATACTACTTTATATATTGTAACTATATATTCACATATACTCCTATATAATGTAACTATATATTCACATATACTACTGTATAAAATGTAACTATATATTCATGTATACTACTGTATATAATGTAACTATATATTCACATATACTACTGTATATAATGTAACTATATATTCACATATACTACTTTATATAATGTAATTATATATCCACATATATTCTTATATAATGTAACTATATATTCACATATACTCCTATATAACGTAACTATATATTCACATATACTCCTATAAAATGTAACTATATATATCCACATATACTCCTATATAATGTAACTATATATTCACATATACTCCTATATAATTTAACTATATATTCACATATACTCCTATATAATGTAACTATATATTCACATAATCTCCTATATAATGTAACTATATATTCACATACACTCCTATATAATGCAACTATATATTCACTTATACTCCTATATAATGTAACTATATATTCACATATACTCCTATATAATGTAACTATATATTCACATATACTACTGTATATAATGTAACTATATATTCACATATACTATTGTATATAATGTAACTATATATCCACATACTCCTATATAATGTAACAATGTATTCACATATACTCCTATATAATGTAACTATATATATCCACATATACTCCTATATAATGTAACTATATATTCACATATACTCCTATATAATGTAACTATATATTCACATATACTCCTATATAATGTAACTATGTATTCACATATACTCCTATATAATGTAACTATATATATCCACATATACTCCTATATAATGTAACTATATATTCACATATACTCCTATATAATGTAACTATATATTCACATATACTACTGTATATAATGTAACTATATATTCACATATACTACTGTATATAATGTAACTATATATTCACATATACTCCTATATAATGTAACTATATATTCACATATACTACTGTATATAATCTAACTATATATTCACATATACTACTATATAATGTAACTATATATTCACATAATCTCCTATATAATGTAACTATGTATTCACATATACTACTATATATAATGTAAGTATATATTCACATATACTCCTATATAATGTAACTATATATTCACATATACTCCTATATAAAGTAACTATATATTCACATATACTCCTATATAATGTAACTATATATTCACATATACTACAGTATATAATGTAACTATATATTCACATATACTACTATATATAATGTAACTATATATTCACATATACTCCTATATAATGTAATATATATTCACACATACTACTGTATATAATGTAACTATATATTCACATATACTCCTATATAATGTAACTATATATTCACATATACTACTGTATATAATGTAACTATATATTCACATATATTTATATAATGTCACCATGTACTCACATATATACCTACTGTATATAATGTAACTATATATTCACATATACTACTATATAATGTAACTATATATTCACATAATCTCCTATATAATGTAACTATGTATTCACATACACTCCTATATAATGTAACTATATATTCACATATACTCATATATAATGTAATTATATATTCACATATACTCCTATATAATGTAACTATATATTCACAAACACTCCTATATAATGTAACTATATATTCACATATACTACTGTATATAATGTAACTATATATTCACATATACTACTATATATAATGTAACTATATATTCACATATACTCCTATATAATGTAACTATATATTCACATACACTCCTATATAATGTAACTATATATTCACATATACTACTGTATATAGTGTAACTATATATTCACATATACTACTATATATAATGTAACTATATAGTCACATATACTCCTATATATTGTAACTATATATTCACATATACTCCTATATAATGTAACTATATATTCACATATACTCCTATATAAAGTAACTATATATTCACATATACTCCTATATAATGTAACTATATATTCACATATACTACTGTATAAAATGTAACTATATATTCACATATACTACTGTATATAATGTAACTATATATTCACATATACTACTGTATATAATGTAACTATATATTCACAAATACTACTATATATAATGTAACTATATATTCACATATACTCCTATATAATGTAACTATATATTCACATATACTCCTATATAATGTAACTATATATTCACATATACTACTGTATATAATGTAACTATATATTCACATATACTCCTATATAATGTAACAATATATTCACATAATCTCCTATATAATGTAACTATGTATTCACATACACTCCTATATAATGTAACTATATATTCACATATACTCTTATATAATGTAATTATATATTCACATATACTCCTATATAATGTAACTATATATTCACATACACTCCTATATAATGTAACTATATATTCACATATACTACTGTATATAATGTAACTATATATTCACATATACTACTATATATAATGTAAATATATATTCACATATACTCCTATATAATGTAACTATATATTCACATATACTACTGTATATAAAGTAACTATATATTCACATATACTACTATATATAATGTAACTATATATTCACATATACTCCTATATAATGTAACTATATATTCACATATACTAATGTATATAATGTAACTATATATTCACATATACTCCTATATAATGTAACTATATATTCACATATACTCCTATATAAAGTAACTATATATTCACATATACTCCTATATAATGTAACTATATATTCACATATACTACTGTATAAAATGTAACTATATATTCACATATACTACTGTATATAATGTAACTATATATTCACATATACTACTGTATATAATGTAACTATATATTCACATATACTACTATATAATGTAACTATATATTCACATAATATCCTATATAATGTAACTATGTATTCACATACACTCCTATATAATGTAACTATATAATCACATATACTCTTATATAATGTAATTATATATTCACATATACTCCTATATAATGTAACTATATATTCACATACACTACTATATAATGTAACTATATATTCACATATACTACTGTATATAATGTAACTATATATTCACATATACTACTATATATAATGTAACTATATATTCACATATACTCCTATATAATGTAACTATATATTCACATACACTCCTATATAATGTAACTATATATTCACATATACTACTGTATATAATGTAACTATATATTCACATATACTACTATATATAATGTAAATATATATTCACATATACTCCTATATAATGTAACTATATATTCACATACACTCCTATATAATGTAACTATATATTCACATATACTACTGTATATAAAGTAACTATATATTCACATATACTACTATATATAATGTAACTATATATTCACATATACTCCTATATAATGTAACTATATATTCACATATACTAATGTATATAATGTAACTATATATTCACATATACTCCTATATAATGTAACTATATATTCACATATACTCCTATATAAAGTAACTATATATTCACATATACTCCTATATAATGTAACTATATATTCACATATACTACTGTATAAAATGTAACTATATTTTCACATATACTCCTATATAATGTAACTATATATTCACATAATCTCCTATATAATGTAACTATGTATTCACATATACTCCTATATAATGTAACTATATATTCACATATACTCCTATATAATGTAACTATATATTCACATATACTCCTATATAAAGTAACTATATATTCACATATACTCCTATATAATGTAACTATATATTCACATATACTACTGTATAAAATGTAACTATATATTCACATATACTACTGTATATAATGTAACTATATATTCACATATACTACTGTATATAATGTAACTATATATTCACAAATACTACTATATATAATGTAACTATATATTCACATATACTCCTATATAATGTAACTATATATTCACATATACTCCTATATAATGTAACTATATATTCACATATACTACTGTATATAATGTAACTATATATTCACATATACTCCTATATAATGTAACAATATATTCACATAATCTCCTATATAATGTAACTATGTATTCACATACACTCCTATATAATGTAACTATATATTCACATATACTCTTATATAATGTAATTATATATTCACATATACTCCTATATAATGTAACTATATATTCACATACACTCCTATATAATGTAACTATATATTCACATATACTACTGTATATAATGTAACTATATATTCACATATACTACTATATATAATGTAAATATATATTCACATATACTCCTATATAATGTAACTATATATTCACATATACTACTGTATATAAAGTAACTATATATTCACATATACTACTATATATAATGTAACTATATATTCACATATACTCCTATATAATGTAACTATATATTCACATATACTAATGTATATAATGTAACTATATATTCACATATACTCCTATATAATGTAACTATATATTCACATATACTCCTATATAAAGTAACTATATATTCACATATACTCCTATATAATGTAACTATATATTCACATATACTACTGTATAAAATGTAACTATATATTCACATATACTACTGTATATAATGTAACTATATATTCACATATACTACTGTATATAATGTAACTATATATTCACATATACTACTATATAATGTAACTATATATTCACATAATATCCTATATAATGTAACTATGTATTCACATACACTCCTATATAATGTAACTATATAATCACATATACTCTTATATAATGTAATTATATATTCACATATACTCCTATATAATGTAACTATATATTCACATACACTACTATATAATGTAACTATATATTCACATATACTACTGTATATAATGTAACTATATATTCACATATACTACTATATATAATGTAACTATATATTCACATATACTCCTATATAATGTAACTATATATTCACATACACTCCTATATAATGTAACTATATATTCACATATACTACTGTATATAATGTAACTATATATTCACATATACTACTATATATAATGTAAATATATATTCACATATACTCCTATATAATGTAACTATATATTCACATACACTCCTATATAATGTAACTATATATTCACATATACTACTGTATATAAAGTAACTATATATTCACATATACTACTATATATAATGTAACTATATATTCACATATACTCCTATATAATGTAACTATATATTCACATATACTAATGTATATAATGTAACTATATATTCACATATACTCCTATATAATGTAACTATATATTCACATATACTCCTATATAAAGTAACTATATATTCAGATATACTCCTATATAATGTAACTATATATTCACATATACTACTGTATAAAATGTAACTATATTTTCACATATACTCCTATATAATGTAACTATATATTCACATAATCTCCTATATAATGTAACTATGTATTCACATACACTCCTATATAATGTAACTATATATTCACATATACTCTTATATAATGTAATTATATATTCAAATATACTCCTATATAATGTAACTATATATTCACATACACTCCTATATAATGTAACTATATATTCACATATACTACTGTATATAATGTAACTTTATATTCACATATACTCCTATATAATGTAACTATATATTCACATACACTCATATATAATGTAACTATATATTCACATATACTACTGTATATAATGTAACTATATATTCACATATACTACTATATATAATGTAACTATATATTCACATATACTCCTATATAATGTAACTATATATTCACATATACTACTGTATAAAATGTAACTATATATTCATGTATACTACTGTATATAATGTAACTATATATTCACATATACTACTGTATATAATGTAACTATATATTCACATATACTACTTTATTTAATGTAACTATATATCCACATATATTCATATATAATGTAACTATATATTCACATATACTCCTATATAACGTAACTATATATTCACATATACTCCTATATAATGTAACTATATATATCCACATATACTCCTATATAATGTAACTATATATTCACATATACTCCTATATAATGTAACTATATATTCACATATACTCCTATATAATGTAACTATATATTCACATAATCTCCTATATAATGTAACTATATATTCAAATACACTCCTATATAATGCAACTATATATTCACTTATACTCCTATATAATGTAACTATATATTCACATATACTCCTATATAATGTAACTATATATTCACATATACTACTGTATATAATGTAACTATATATTCACATATATTATTGTATATAATGTAACTATATATCCACATACTCCTATATAATGTAACTATATATTCACATATACTACTGTATATAATGTAACTATATATTCACATATACTACTTTATATAGTGTAACTATATATTCACATATACTCCTATATAATGTAACTATATATTCACATATACTACTGTATAAAATGTAACTATATATTCACATATACTACTTTATATAGTGTAACTATATATTCACATATACTCCTATATAATGTAACTATATATTCACATATACTACTGTATAAAATTTAACTATATATTCATGTATACTACTGTATATAATGTAACTATATATTCACATATACTACTGTATATAATGTAACTATATATTCACATATACTACTTTATATAATGTAATTATATATCCACATATATTCTTATATAATGTAACTATATATTCACATATACTCCTATATAACGTAACTATATATTCACATATACTCCTATAAAATGTAACTATATATATCCACATATACTCCTATATAATGTAACTATATATTCACATATACTCCTATATAATTTAACTATATATTCACATATACTCCTATATAATGTAACTATATATTCACATAATCTCCTATATAATGTAACTATATATTCACATACACTCCTATATAATGCAACTATATATTCACTTATACTCCTATATAATGTAACTATATATTCACATATACTCCTATATAATGTAACTATATATTCACATATACTACTGTATATAATGTAACTATATATTCACATATACTATTGTATATAATGTAACTATATATCCACATACTCCTATATAATGTAACTATGTATTCACATATACTCCTATATAATGTAACTATATATATCCACATATACTCCTATATAATGTAACTATATATTCACATATACTCCTATATAATGTAACTATATATTCACATATACTCCTATATAATGTAACTATGTATTCACATATACTCCTATATAATGTAACTATATATATCCACATATACTCCTATATAATGTAACTATATATTCACATATACTCCTATATAATGTAACTATATATTCACATATACTACTGTATATAATGTAACTATATATTCACATATACTACTGTATATAATGTAACTATATATTCACATATACTCCTATATAATGTAACTATATATTCACATATACTACTGTATATAATCTAACTATATATTCACATATACTACTATATAATGTAACTATATATTCACATAATCTCCTATATAATGTAACTATGTATTCACATATACTACTATATATAATGTAAGTATATATTCACATATACTCCTATATAATGTAACTATATATTCACATATACTCCTATATAAAGTAACTATATATTCACATATACTCCTATATAATGTAACTATATATTCACATATACTACAGTATATAATGTAACTATATATTCACATATACTACTATATATAATGTAACTATATATTCACATATACTCCTATATAATGTAATATATATTCACACATACTACTGTATATAATGTAACTATATATTCACATATACTCCTATATAATGTAACTATATATTCACATATACTACTGTATATAATGTAACTATATATTCACATATATTTATATAATGTCACCATGTACTCACATATATACCTACTGTATATAATGTAACTATATATTCACATATACTACTATATAATGTAACTATATATTCACATAATCTCCTATATAATGTAACTATGTATTCACATACACTCCTATATAATGTAACTATATATTCACATATACTCATATATAATGTAATTATATATTCACATATACTCCTATATAATGTAACTATATATTCACAAACACTCCTATATAATGTAACTATATATTCACATATACTACTGTATATAGTGTAACTATATATTCACATATACTACTATATATAATGTAACTATATAGTCACATATACTCCTATATATTGTAACTATATATTCACATATACTCCTATATAATGTAACTATATATTCACATATACTCCTATATAAAGTAACTATATATTCACATATACTCCTATATAATGTAACTATATATTCACATATACTACTGTATAAAATGTAACTATATATTCACATATACTACTGTATATAATGTAACTATATATTCACATATACTACTGTATATAATGTAACTATATATTCACAAATACTACTATATATAATGTAACTATATATTCACATATACTCCTATATAATGTAACTATATATTCACATACACTCCTATATAATGTAACTATATATTCACATATACTACTGTATATAGTGTAACTATATATTCACATATACTACTATATATAATGTAACTATATAGTCACATATACTCCTATATATTGTAACTATATATTCACATATACTCCTATATAATGTAACTATATATTCACATATACTCCTATATAAAGTAACTATATATTCACATATACTCCTATATAATGTAACTATATATTCACATATACTACTGTATAAAATGTAACTATATATTCACATATACTACTGTATATAATGTAACTATATATTCACATATACTACTGTATATAATGTAACTATATATTCACAAATACTACTATATATAATGTAACTATATATTCACATATACTCCTATATAATGTAACTATATATTCACATATACTCCTATATAATGTAACTATATATTCACATATACTACTGTATATAATGTAACTATATATTCACATATACTCCTATATAATGTAACAATATATTCACATAATCTCCTATATAATGTAACTATGTATTCACATACACTCCTATATAATGTAACTATATATTCACATATACTCTTATATAATGTAATTATATATTCACATATACTCCTATATAATGTAACTATATATTCACATACACTCCTATATAATGTAACTATATATTCACATATACTACTGTATATAATGTAACTATATATTCACATATACTACTATATATAATGTAAATATATATTCACATATACTCCTATATAATGTAACTATATATTCACATATACTACTGTATATAAAGTAACTATATATTCACATATACTACTATATATAATGTAACTATATATTCACATATACTCCTATATAATGTAACTATATATTCACGTATACTAATGTATATAATGTAACTATATATTCACATATACTCCTATATAATGTAACTATATATTCACATATACTCCTATATAAAGTAACTATATATTCACATATACTCCTATATAATGTAACTATATATTCACATATACTACTGTATAAAATGTAACTATATATTCACATATACTACTGTATATAATGTAACTATATATTCACATATACTACTGTATATAATGTAACTATATATTCACATATTCTACTATATAATGTAACTATATATTCACATAATATCCTATATAATGTAACTATGTATTCACATACACTCCTATATAATGTAACTATATAATCACATATACTCTTATATAATGTAATTATATATTCACATATACTCCTATATAATGTAACTATATATTCACATACACTACTATATAATGTAACTATATATTCACATATACTACTGTATATAATGTAACTATATATTCACATATACTACTATATATAATGTAACTATATATTCACATATACTCCTATATAATGTAACTATATATTCACATACACTCCTATATAATGTAACTATATATTCACATATACTACTGTATATAATGTAACTATATATTCACATATACTACTATATATAATGTAAATATATATTCACATATACTCCTATATAATGTAACTATATATTCACATACACTCCTATATAATGTAACTATATATTCACATATACTACTGTATATAAAGTAACTATATATTCACATATACTACTATATATAATGTAACTATATATTCACATATACTCCTATATAATGTAACTATATATTCACATATACTAATGTATATAATGTAACTATATATTCACATATACTCCTATATAATGTAACTATATATTCACATATACTCCTATATAAAGTAACTATATATTCACATATACTCCTATATAAAGTAACTATATATTCACATATACTCCTATATAATGTAACTATATATTCACACATACTACTGTATAAAATGTAACTATATATTCACATATACTACTGTATATAATGTAACTATATATTCACATATACTACTGTATATAATGTAACTATATATTCACATATACTACTATATAATGTAACTATATATTCACATAATCTCCTATATAATGTAACTATGTATTCACATACACTCCTATATAATGTAACTATATAATCACATATACTCTTATATAATGTAATTATATATTCACATATACTCCTATATAATGTAACTATATATTCACATACACTACTATATAATGTAACTATATATTCACATATACTACTGTATATAATGTAACTATATATTCACATATACTACTATATATAATGTAACTATATATTCACATATACTCCTATATAATGTAACTATATATTCACATACACTCCTATATAATGTAACTATATATTCACATATACTACTGTATATAATGTAACTATATATTCACATATACTACTATATATAATGTAACTATATATTCACATATACTCCTATATAATGTAACTATATATTCACATATACTCCTATATAAAGTAACTATATATTCACATATACTCCTATATAATGTAACTATATATTCACATATACTACTGTATAAAATGTAACTATATATTCACATATACTACTGTATATAATGTAACTATATATTCACATATACTACTGTATATAATGTAACTATATATTCACATATACTACTATATATAATGTAACTATATATTCACATATCCCCCTATATAATGTAACTATATATTCACATATACTACAGTATATAATGTAACTATATATTCACATATACTACTATATATAATGTAACTATATATTCACATATACTCCTATATAATGTAATATATATTCACACATACTACTGTATATAATGTAACTATATATTCACATATACTCCTATATAATGTAACTATATATTCACATATACTCCTGTATAAAATGTAACTATATATTCACATATACTACTGTATAAAATGTAACTATATATTCACATATACTACTGTATGTAATGTAACTATATATTCACCTATATTATTGTATATAATGTAACTATATATCCACATACTCCTATATAATGTAACTATATATTCACATATACTACTGTATATAATGTAACTATATATTCACATATACTACTTTATATAGTGTAACTATATATTCACATATACTCCTATATAATGTAACTATATATTCACATATACTACTGTATAAAATGTAACTATATATTCACATATACTACTTTATATAGTGTAACTATATATTCACATATACTCCTATATAATGTAACTATATATTCACATATACTACTGTATAAAATGTAACTATATATTCATGTATACTACTGTATATAATGTAACTATATATTCACATATACTACTGTATATAATGTAACTATATATTCACATATACTACTTTATATAATGTAATTATATATCCACATATATTCTTATATAATGTAACTATATATTCACATATACTCCTATATAACGTAACTATATATTCACATATACTCCTATAAAATGTAACTATATATATCCACATATACTCCTATATAATGTAACTATATATTCACATATACTCCTATATAATTTAACTATATATTCACATATACTCCTATATAATGTAACTATATATTCACATATTCTCCTATATAATGTAACTATATATTCACATACACTCCTATATAATGCAACTATATATTCACTTATACTCCTATATAATGTAACTATATATTCACATATACTCCTATATAATGTAACTATATATTCACATATACTACTGTATATAATGTAACTATATATTCACATATACTATTGTATATAATGTAACTATATATCCACATACTCCTATATAATGTAACTATGTATTCACATATACTCCTATATAATGTAACTATATATATCCACATATACTCCTATATAATGTAACTATATATTGACATATACTCCTATATAATGTAACTATATATTCACATATACTCCTATATAATGTAACTATGTATTCACATATACTCCTATATAATGTAACTATATATATCCACATATACTCCTATATAATGTAACTATATATTCACATATACTCCTATATAATGTAACTATATATTCACATATACTACTGTATATAATGTAACTATATATTCACATATACTACTGTATATAATGTAACTATATATTCACATATACTCCTATATAATGTAACTATATATTCACATATACTACTGTATATAATCTAACTATATATTCACATATACTACTATATAATGTAACTATATATTCACATAATCTCCTATATAATGTAACTATGTATTCACATATACTACTATATATAATGTAAGTATATATTCACATATACTCCTATATAATGTAACTATATATTCACATATACTCCTATATAAAGTAACTATATATTCACATATACTCCTATATAATGTAACTATATATTCACATATACTACAGTATATAATGTAACTATATATTCACATATACTACTATATATAATGTAACTATATATTCACATATACTCCTATATAATGTAATATATATTCACACATACTACTGTATATAATGTAACTATATATTCACATATACTCCTATATAATGTAACTATATATTCACATATACTACTGTATATAATCTAACTATATATTCACATATACTACTATATAATGTAACTATATATTCACATATACTCCTATATAATGTAACTATATATTCACATATACTACTGTATATAATGTAACTATATATTCACATATATTTATATAATGTCACCATGCACTCAAATATATACCTACTGTATATAATGTAACTATATATTCACATATACTACTATATAATGTAACTATATATTCACATAATCTCCTATATAATGTAACTATGTATTCACATACACTCCTATATAATGTAACTATATATTCACATATACTCATATATAATGTAATTATATATTCACATATACTCCTATATAATGTAACTATATATTCACAAACACTCCTATATAATGTAACTATATATTCACATATACTACTGTATATAGTGTAACTATATATTCACATATACTACTATATATAATGTAACTATATAGTCACATATACTCCTATATATTGTAACTATATATTCACATATACTCCTATATAATGTAACTATATATTCACATATACTCCTATATAAAGTAACTATATATTCACATATACTCCTATATAATGTAACTATATATTCACATATACTACTGTATAAAATGTAACTATATATTCACATATACTACTGTATATAATGTAACTATATATTCACATATACTACTGTATATAATGTAACTATATATTCACAAATACTACTATATATAATGTAACTATATATTCACATATACTCCTATATAATGTAACTATATATTCACATACACTCCTATATAATGTAACTATATATTCACATATACTACTGTATATAGTGTAACTATATATTCACATATACTACTATATATAATGTAACTATATAGTCACATATACTCCTATATATTGTAACTATATATTCACATATACTCCTATATAATGTAACTATATATTCACATATACTCCTATATAAAGTAACTATATATTCACATATACTCCTATATAATGTAACTATATATTCACATATACTACTGTATAAAATGTAACTATATATTCACATATACTACTGTATATAATGTAACTATATATTCACATATACTACTGTATATAATGTAACTATATATTCACAAATACTACTATATATAATGTAACTATATATTCACATATACTCCTATATAATGTAACTATATATTCACATATACTCCTATATAATGTAACTATATATTCACATATACTACTGTATATAATGTAACTATATATTCACATATACTCCTATATAATGTAACAATATATTCACATAATCTCCTATATAATGTAACTATGTATTCACATACACTCCTATATAATGTAACTATATATTCACATATACTCTTATATAATGTAATTATATATTCACATATACTACTGTATATAATGTAACTATATATTCACATATACTACTATATATAATGTAACTATATATTCACATATACTCCTATATAATGTAACTATATATTCACATATACTCCTATATAATGTAACTATATATTCACATATACTACTGTATATAATGTAACTATATATTCACATATACTCCTATATAATGTAACAATATATTCACATAATCTCCTATATAATGTAACTATGTATTCACATACACTCCTATATAATGTAACTATATATTCACATACACTCCTATATAATGTAACTATATATTCACATATACTACTGTATATAATGTAACTATATATTCACATATACTACTATATATAATGTAAATATATATTCACATATACTCCTATATAATGTAACTATATATTCACATATACTACTGTATATAAAGTAACTATATATTCACATATACTACTATATATAATGTAACTATATATTCACATATACTCCTATATAATGTAACTATATATTCACATATACTAATGTATATAATGTAACTATATATTCACATATACTCCTATATAATGTAACTATATATTCACATATACTCCTATATAAAGTAACTATATATTCACATATACTCCTATATAATGTAACTATATATTCACATATACTACTGTATAAAATGTAACTATATATTCACATATACTACTGTATATAATGTAACTATATATTCACATATACTACTGTATATAATGTAACTATATATTCACATATACTACTATATATAATGTAACTATATATTCACATATACTCCTATATAATGTAACTATATATTCACATATACTCCTATATAATGTAACTATATATTCACATATACTACTGTATATAATGTAACTATATATTCACATATACTCCTATATAATGTAACAATATATTCACATAATCTCCTATATAATGTAACTATGTATTCACATACACTCCTATATAATGTAACTATATATTCACATACACTCCTATATAATGTAACTATATATTCACATATACTACTGTATATAATGTAACTATATATTCACATATACTACTATATATAATGTAAATATATATTCACATATACTCCTATATAATGTAACTATATATTCACATATACTACTGTATATAAAGTAACTATATATTCACATATACTACTATATATAATGTAACTATATATTCACATATACTCCTATATAATGTAACTATATATTCACATATACTAATGTATATAATGTAACTATATATTCACATATACTCCTATATAATGTAACTATATATTCACATATACTCCTATATAAAGTAACTATATATTCACATATACTCCTATATAATGTAACTATATATTCACATATACTACTGTATAAAATGTAACTATATATTCACATATACTACTGTATATAATGTAACTATATATTCACATATACTACTGTATATAATGTAACTATATATTCACATATTCTACTATATAATGTAACTATATATTCACATAATATCCTATATAATGTAACTATGTATTCACATACACTCCTATATAATGTAACTATATAATCACATATACTCTTATATAATGTAATTATATATTCACATATACTCCTATATAATGTAACTATATATTCACATACACTACTATATAATGTAACTATATATTCACATATACTACTGTATATAATGTAACTATATATTCACATATACTACTATATATAATGTAACTATATATTCACATATACTCCTATATAATGTAACTATATATTCACATACACTCCTATATAATGTAACTATATATTCACATATACTACTGTATATAATGTAACTATATATTCACATATACTACTATATATAATGTAAATATATATTCACATATACTCCTATATAATGTAACTATATATTCACATACACTCCTATATAATGTAACTATATATTCACATATACTACTGTATATAAAGTAACTATATATTCACATATACTACTATATATAATGTAACTATATATTCACATATACTCCTATATAATGTAACTATATATTCACATATACTAATGTATATAATGTAACTATATATTCACATATACTCCTATATAATGTAACTATATATTCACATATACTCCTATATAAAGTAACTATATATTCACATATACTCCTATATAATGTAACTATATATTCACACATACTACTGTATAAAATGTAACTATATATTCACATATACTACTGTATATAATGTAACTATATATTCACATATACTACTGTATATAATGTAACTATATATTCACATATACTACTATATAATGTAACTATATATTCACATAATCTCCTATATAATGTAACTATGTATTCACATACACTCCTATATAATGTAACTATATAATCACATATACTCTTATATAATGTAATTATATATTCACATATACTCCTATATAATGTAACTATATATTCACATATACTACAGTATATAAAGTAACTATATATTCACATATACTACTATATATAATGTAACTATATATTCACATATACTCCTATATAATGTAACTATATATTCACATATACTAATGTATATAATGTAACTATATATTCACATATACTCCTATATAATGTAACTATATATTCACATATACTCCTATATAAAGTAACTATATATTCACATATACTCCTATATAATGTAACTATATATTCAAACATACTACTGTATAAAATGTAACTATATATTCACATATACTACTGTATAAAATGTAACTATATATTCACATATACTACTGTATATAATGTAACTATATATTCACATATACTACTGTATATAATGTAACTATATATTCACATATACTACTATATATAATGTAACTATATATTCACATATCCCCCTATATAATGTAGCTATATATTCACATATACTCCTATATAATGTAACTATATATTCACATATACTACAGTATATAATGTAACTATATATTCACATATACTACTATATATAATGTAACTATATATTCACATATACTCCTATATAATGTAATATATATTCACACATACTACTGTATATAATGTAACTATATATTCACATATACTCCTATATAATGTAACTATATATTCACATATACTCCTGTATAAAATGTAACTATATATTCACATATACTACTGTATAAAATGTAACTATATATTCACATATACTACTGTATATAATGTAACTATATATTCATATATACTACTGTATATAATGTAACTATATATTCACATATACTACTTTATATAGTGTAACTATATATTCACATATACTCCTATATAATGTAACTATGTATTCACATATACTCCTATATAATTTAACTATATATATCCACATATACTCCTATATAATGTAACTATATATTCACATATACTCCTATATAATGTAACTATATATTCACATATACTCCTATATAATGTAACTATATATTCACATATACTACTGTATATAATGTAACTATATATTCACATATACTACTTTATATAGTGTAACTATATATTCACATATACTCCTATATAATGTAACTATATATTCACATATACTACTGTATAAAATGTAACTATATTTTCACATATACTCCTATATAATGTAACTATATATTCACATAATCTCCTATATAATGTAACTATGTATTCACATACACTCCTATATAATGTAACTATATATTCACATATACTCTTATATAATGTAATTATATATTCAAATATACTCCTATATAATGTAACTATATATTCACATACACTCCTATATAATGTAACTATATATTCACATATACTACTGTATATAATGTAACTATATATTCACATATACTCCTATATAATGTAACTATATATTCACATACACTCATATATAATGTAACTATATATTCACATATACTACTGTATATAATGTAACTATATATTCACATATACTACTATATATAATGTAACTATATATTCACATATACTCCTATATAATGTAACTATATATTCACATATACTACTGTATAAAATGTAACTATATATTCATGTATACTACTGTATATAATGTAACTATATATTCACATATACTACTGTATATAATGTAACTATATATTCACATATACTACTTTATTTAATGTAACTATATATCCACATATATTCATATATAATGTAACTATATATTCACATATACTCCTATATAACGTAACTATATATTCACATATACTCCTATATAATGTAACTATATATATCCACATATACTCCTATATAATGTAACTATATATTCACATATACTCCTATATAATGTAACTATATATTCACATATACTCCTATATAATGTAACTATATATTCACATAATCTCCTATATAATGTAACTATATATTCAAATACACTCCTATATAATGCAACTATATATTCACTTATACTCCTATATAATGTAACTATATATTCACATATACTCCTATATAATGTAACTATATATTCACATATACTACTGTATATAATGTAACTATATATTCACATATATTATTGTATATAATGTAACTATATATCCACATACTCCTATATAATGTAACTATATATTCACATATACTACTGTATATAATGTAACTATATATTCACATATACTACTTTATATAGTGTAACTATATATTCACATATACTTCTATATAATGTAACTATATATTCACATATACTACTGTATAAAATGTAACTATATATTCACATATACTACTTTATATAGTGTAACTATATATTCACATATACTCCTATATAATGTAACTATATATTCACATATACTACTGTATAAAATGTAACTATATATTCATGTATACTACTGTATATAATGTAACTATATATTCACATATACTACTGTATATAATGTAACTATATATTCACATATACTACTTTATATAATGTAATTATATATCCACATATATTCTTATATAATGTAACTATATATTCACATATACTCCTATATAACGTAACTATATATTCACATATACTCCTATAAAATGTAACTATATATATCCACATATACTCCTATATAATGTAACTATATATTCACATATACTCCTATATAATTTAACTATATATTCACATATACTCCTATATAATGTAACTATATATTCACATAATCTCCTATATAATGTAACTATATATTCACATACACTCCTATATAATGCAACTATATATTCACTTATACTCCTATATAATGTAACTATATATTCACATATACTCCTATATAATGTAACTATATATTCACATATACTACTGTATATAATGTAACTATATATTCACATATACTATTGTATATAATGTAACTATATATCCACATACTCCTATATAATGTAACTATGTATTCACATATACTCCTATATAATGTAACTATATATTCACATATACTCCTATATAATGTAACTATATATTCACATATACTCCTATATAATGTAACTATATATTCACATATACTCCTATATAATGTAACTATATATATCCACATATACTCCTATATAATGTAACTATATATTCACATATACTCCTATATAATGTAACTATATATTCACATATACTACTGTATATAATGTAACTATATATTCACATATACTATTGTATATAATGTAACTATATATCCACATACTCCTATATAATGTAACTATGTATTCACATATACTCCTATATAATGTAACTATATATATCCACATATACTCCTATATAATGTAACTATATATTCACATATACTCCTATATAATGTAACTATATATTCACATATACTCCTATATAATGTAACTATGTATTCACATATACTCCTATATAATGTAACTATATATATCCACATATACTCCTATATAATGTAGCTATATATTCACATATACTCCTATATAATGTAACTATATATTCACATATACTACTGTATATAATGTAACTATATATTCACATATACTACTGTATATAATGTAACTATATATTCACATATACTCCTATATAATGTAACTATATATTCACATATACTACTGTATATAATCTAACTATATATTCACATATACTACTATATAATGTAACTATATATTCACATAATCTCCTATATAATGTAACTATGTATTCACATATACTACTATATATAATGTAAGTATATATTCACATATACTCCTATATAATGTAACTATATATTCACATATACTCCTATATAAAGTAACTATATATTCACATATACTCCTATATAATGTAACTATATATTCACATATACTACAGTATATAATGTAACTATATATTCACATATACTACTATATATAATGTAACTATATATTCACATATACTCCTATATAATGTAATATATATTCACACATACTACTGTATATAATGTAACTATATATTCACATATACTCCTATATAATGTAACTATATATTCACATATACTACTGTATATAATGTAACTATATATTCACATATATTTATATAATGTCACCATGTACTCACATATATACCTACTGTATATAATGTAACTATATATTCACATATACTACTATATAATGTAACTATATATTCACATAATCTCCTATATAATGTAACTATGTATTCACATACACTCCTATATAATGTAACTATATATTCACATATACTCATATATAATGTAATTATATATTCACATATACTCCTATATAATGTAACTATATATTCACAAACACTCCTATATAATGTAACTATATATTCACATATACTACTGTATATAGTGTAACTATATATTCACATATACTACTATATATAATGTAACTATATAGTCACATATACTCCTATATATTGTAACTATATATTCACATATACTCCTATATAATGTAACTATATATTCACATATACTCCTATATAAAGTAACTATATATTCACATATACTCCTATATAATGTAACTATATATTCACATATACTACTGTATAAAATGTAACTATATATTCACATATACTACTATATATAATGTAACTATATAGTCACATATACTCCTATATATTGTAACTATATATTCACATATACTCCTATATAATGTAACTATATATTCACATATACTCCTATATAAAGTAACTATATATTCACATATACTCCTATATAATGTAACTATATATTCACATATACTACTGTATAAAATGTAACTATATATTCACATATACTACTGTATATAATGTAACTATATATTCACATATACTACTGTATATAATGTAACTATATATTCACAAATACTACTATATATAATGTAACTATATATTCACATATACTCCTATATAATGTAACTATATATTCACATATACTCCTATATAATGTAACTATATATTCACATATACTACTGTATATAATGTAACTATATATTCACATATACTCCTATATAATGTAACAATATATTCACATAATCTCCTATATAATGTAACTATGTATTCACATACACTCCTATATAATGTAACTATATATTCACATTTACTCTTATATAATGTAATTATATATTCACATATACTCCTATATAATGTAACTATATATTCACATACACTCCTATATAATGTAACTATATATTCACATATACTACTGTATATAATGTAACTATATATTCACATATACTACTATATATAATGTAAATATATATTCACATATACTCCTATATAATGTAACTATATATTCACATATACTACTGTATATAAAGTAACTATATATTCACATATACTACTATATATAATGTAACTATATATTCACATATACTCCTATATAATGTAACTATATATTCACATATACTTATGTATATAATGTAACTATATATTCACATATACTCCTATATAATGTAACTATATATTCACATATACTCCTATATAAAGTAACTATATATTCACATATACTCCTATATAATGTAACTATATATTCACATATACTACTGTATAAAATGTAACTATATATTCACATATACTACTGTATATAATGTAACTATATATTCACATATACTACTGTATATAATGTAACTATATATTCACATATACTACTATATAATGTAACTATATATTCACATAATATCCTATATAATGTAACTATGTATTCACATACACTCCTATATAATGTAACTATATAATCACATATACTCTTATATAATGTAATTATATATTCACATATACTCCTATATAATGTAACTATATATTCACATACACTACTATATAATGTAACTATATATTCACATATACTACTGTATATAATGTAACTATATATTCACATATACTACTATATATAATGTAACTATATATTCACATATACTCCTATAAAATGTAACTATATATTCACATACACTCCTATATAATGTAACTATATATTCACATATACTACTGTATATAATGTAACTATATATTCACATATACTACTATATATAATGTAAATATATATTCACATATACTCCTATATAATGTAACTATATATTCACATACACTCCTATATAATGTAACTATATATTCACATATACTACTGTATATAAAGTAACTATATATTCACATATACTACTATATATAATGTAACTATATATTCACATATACTCCTATATAATGTAACTATATATTCACATATACTAATGTATATAATGTAACTATATATTCACATATACTCCTATATAATGTAACTATATATTCACATATACTCCTATATAAAGTAACTATATATTCACATATACTCCTATATAATGTAACTATATATTCACATATACTACTGTATAAAATGTAACTATATATTCACATATACTACTGTATATAATGTAACTATATATTCACATACACTACTGTATATAATGTAACTATATATTCACATATACTACTATATAATGTAACTATATATTCACATAATCTCCTATATAATGTAACTATGTATTCACATACACTCCTATATAATGTAACTATATAATCACATATACTCTTATATAATGTAATTATATATTCACATATATTCCTATATGATGTAACTATATATTCACATACACTACTATATAATGTATCTATATATTCACATATACTACTGTATATAATGTAACTATATATTCACATATACTACTATATAATGTAACTATATATATCCACATATACTCCTATATAATGTAACTATATATTCACATATACTCCTATATAATGTAACTATATATTCACATATACTACTGTATATAATGTAACTATATATTCACATATACTACTGTATATAATGTAACTATATATTCACATAATCTCCTATATAATGTAACTATGTATTCACATATACTACTATATATAATGTAAGTATATATTCACATATACTCCTATATAATGTAACTATATATTCACATATACTCCTATATAAAGTAACTATATATGCACATATACTCCTATATAATGTAACTATATATTCACATATACTACAGTATATAATGTAACTATATATTCACATATACTACTATATATAATGTAACTATATATTCACATATACTCCTATATAATGTAATATATATTCACACATACTACTGTATATAATGTAACTATATATTCACATATACTCCGATATAATGTAACTATATATTCACATATACTCCTGTATATAATGTAACTATATATTCACATATATTTATATAATGTCACCATGTACTCACATATATACCTACTGTATATAATGTAACTATATATTCACATATACTACTATATAATGTAACTATATATTCACATAATCTCCTATATAATGTAACTATGTATTCACATACACTCCTATATAATGTAACTATATATTCACATATACTCATATATAATGTAATTATATATTCACATATACTCCTATATAATGTAACTATATATTCACAAACACTCCTATATAATGTAACTATATATTCACATATACTACTGTATATAATGTAACTATATATTCACATATACTACTATATATAATGTATCTATATATTCACATATACTCCTATATAATGTAACTATATATTCACATACACTCCTATATAATGTAACTATATATTCACATATACTACTGTATATATTGTAACTATATATTCACATATACTACTATATATAATGTAACTATATAGTCACATATACTCCTATATATTGTAACTATATATTCACATATACTCCTATATAATGTAACTATATATTCACATATACTCCTATATAAAGTAACTATATATTCACATATACTCCTATATAATGTAACTATATATTCACATATACTAATGTATAAAATGTAACTATATATTCACATATACTACTGTATATAATGTAACTATATATTCACATTTACTACTGTATATAATGTAACTATATATTCACAAATACTACTATATATAATGTAACTATATATTCACATATACTCCTATATAATGTAACTATATATTCACATATACTCCTATATAATGTAACTATATATTCACATATACTACTGTATATAATGTAACTATATATTCACATATACTCCTATATAATGTAACAATATATTCACATAATCTCCTATATAATGTAACTATGTATTCACATACACTCCTATATAATGTAACTATATATTCACATATACTCTTATATAATGTAATTATATATTCACATATACTCCTATATAATGTAACTATATATTCACATACACTCCTATATAATGTAACTATATATTCACATATACTACTGTATATAATGTAACTATATATTCACATATACTACTATATATAATGTAAATATATATTCACATATACTCCTATATAATGTAACTATATATTCACATACACTCCTATATAATGTAACTATATATTCACATATACTACTGTATATAAAGTAACTATATATTCACATATACTACTATATATAATGTAACTATATATTCACATATACTCCTATATAATGTAACTATATATTCACATATACTAATGTATATAATGTAACTATATATTCACATATACTCCTATATAATGTAACTATATATTCACATATACTCCTATATAAAGTAACTATATATTCACATATACTCCTATATAATGTAACTATATATTCACACATACTACTGTATAAAATGTAACTATATATTCACATATACTACTGTATATAATGTAACTATATATTCACATATACTACTGTATATAATGTAACTATATATTCACATATACTACTATATAATGTAACTATATATTCACATAATCTCCTATATAATGTAACTATGTATTCACATACACTCCTATATAATGTAACTATATAATCACATATACTCTTATATAATGTAATTATATATTCACATATACTCCTATATAATGTAACTATATATTCACATACACTACTATATAATGTAACTATATATTCACATATACTACTGTATATAATGTAACTATATATTCACATATACTACTATATATAATGTAACTATATATTCACATATACTCCTATATAATGTAACTATATATTCACATACACTCCTATATAATGTAACTATATATTCACATATACTACTGTATATAATGTAACTATATATTCACATATACTACTATATATAATGTAACTATATATTCACATATACTCCTATATAATGTAACTATATATTCACATATACTCCTATATAAAGTAACTATATATTCACATATACTCCTATATAATGTAACTATATATTCACATATACTACTGTATAAAATGTAACTATATATTCACATATACTACTGTATATAATGTAACTATATATTCACATATACTACTGTATATAATGTAACTATATATTCACATATACTACTATATATAATGTAACTATATATTCACATATCCCCCTATATAATGTAGCTATATATTCACATATACTCCTATATAATGTAACTATATATTCACATATACTACAGTATATAATGTAACTATATATTCACATATACTACTATATATAATGTAACTATATATTCACATATACTCCTATATAATGTAATATATATTCACACATACTACTGTATATAATGTAACTATATATTCACATATACTCCTATATAATGTAACTATATATTCACATATACTCCTGTATAAAATGTAACTATATATTCACATATACTACTGTATAAAATGTAACTATATATTCACATATACTACTGTATATAATGTAACTATATATTCATATATACTACTGTATATAATGTAACTATATATTCACATATACTACTTTATATAGTGTAACTATATATTCACACATACTCCTATATAATGTAACTATGTATTCACATATACTCCTATATAATTTAACTATATATATCCACATATACTCCTATATAATGTAACTATATATTCACATATTCTCCTATATAATGTAACTATATATTCACATATACTCCTATATAATGTAACTATATATTCACATATACTACTGTATATAATGTAACTATATATTCACATATACTACTTTATATAGTGTAACTATATATTCACATATACTCCTATATAATGTAACTATATATTCACATATACTACTGTATAAAATGTAACTATATTTTCACATATACTCCTATATAATGTAACTATATATTCACATAATCTCCTATATAATGTAACTATGTATTCACATACACTCCTATATAATGTAACTATATATTCACATATACTACTATATATAATGTAACTATATATTCACATATACTCCTATATAATGTAACTATATATTCACATATACTAATGTATATAATGTAACTATATATTCACATATACTCCTATATAATGTAACTATATATTCACATATACTCCTATATAAAGTAACTATATATTCACATATACTCCTATATAATGTAACTATATATTCACATATACTACTGTATAAAATGTAACTATATATTCACATATACTACTGTATATAATGTAACTATATATTCACATACACTACTGTATATAATGTAACTATATATTCACATATACTACTATATAATGTAACTATATATTCACATAATCTCCTATATAATGTAACTATGTATTCACATACACTCCTGTATAATGTAACTATATAATCACATATACTCTTATATAATGTAATTATATATTCACATATACTCCTATATGATGTAACTACATATTCACATACACTACTATATAATGTATCTATATATTCACATATACTACTGTATATAATGTAACTATATATTCACATATACTACTATATAATGTAACTATATATATCCACATATACTCCTATATAATGTAACTATATATTCACATATACTCCTATATAATGTAACTATATATTCACATATACTACTGTATATAATGTAACTATATATTCACATATACTACTGTATATAATGTAACTATATATTCACATATACTCCTATATAATGTAACTATATATTCACAGATACTACTGTATATAATCTAACTATATATTCACATATACTACTATATAATGTAACTATATATTCACATAATCTCCTATATAATGTAACTATGTATTCACATATACTACTATATATAATGTAAGTATATATTCACATATACTCCTATATAATGTAACTATATATTCACATATACTCCTATATAAAGTAACTATATATGCACATATACTCCTATATAATGTAACTATATATTCACATATACTACAGTATATAATGTAACTATATATTCACATATACTACTATATATAATGTAACTATATATTCACATATACTCCTATATAATGTAATATATATTCACACATACTACTGTATATAATGTAACTATATATTCACATATACTCCGATATAATGTAACTATATATTCACATATACTACTGTATATAATGTAACTATATATTCACATATATTTATATAATGTCACCATGTACTCACATATATACCTACTGTATATAATGTAACTATATATTCACATATACTACTATATAATGTAACTATATATTCACATAATCTCCTATATAATGTAACTATGTATTCACATACACTCCTATATAATGTAACTATATATTCACATATACTCATATATAATGTAATTATATATTCACATATACTCCTATATAATGTAACTATATATTCACAAACACTCCTATATAATGTAACTATATATTCACATATACTACTGTATATAATGTAACTATATATTCACATATACTACTATATATAATGTAACTATATATTCACATATACTCCTATATAATGTAACTATATATTCACATACACTCCTATATAATGTAACTATATATTCACATATACTACTGTATATATTGTAACTATATATTCACATATACTACTATATATAATGTAACTATATAGTCACATATACTCCTATATATTGTAACTATATATTCACATATACTCCTATATAATGTAACTATATATTCACATATACTCCTATATAAAGTAACTATATATTCACATATACTCCTATATAATGTAACTATATATTCACATATACTAATGTATAAAATGTAACTATATATTCACATATACTACTGTATATAATGTAACTATATATTCACATATACTACTGTATATAATGTAACTATATATTCACAAATACTACTATATATAATGTAACTATATATTCACATATACTCCTATATAATGTAACTATATATTCACATATACTCCTATATAATGTAACTATATATTCACATATACTACTGTATATAATGTAACTATATATTCACATATACTCCTATATAATGTAACAATATATTCACATAATCTCCTATATAATGTAACTATGTATTCACATACACTCCTATATAATGTAACTATATATTCACATATACTCTTATATAATGTAATTATATATTCACATATACTCCTATATAATGTAACTATATATTCACATACACTCCTATATAATGTAACTATATATTCACATATACTACTGTATATAATGTAACTATATATTCACATATACTACTATATATAATGTAAATATATATTCACATATACTCCTATATAATGTAACTATATATTCACATACACTCCTATATAATGTAACTATATATTCACATATACTACTGTATATAAAGTAACTATATATTCACATATACTACTATATATAATGTAACTATATATTCACATATACTCCTATATAATGTAACTATATATTCACATATACTAATGTATATAATGTAACTATATATTCACATATACTCCTATATAATGTAACTATATATTCACATATACTCCTATATAAAGTAACTATATATTCACATATACTCCTGTATAATGTAACTATATATTCACATATACTACTGTATAAAATGTAACTATATATTCACATATACTACTGTATATAATGTAACTATATATTCACATATACTACTGTATATAATGTAACTATATATTCACATATACTACTATATAATGTAACTATATATTCACATAATCTCCTATATAATGTAACTATGTATTCACATACACTCCTATATAATGTAACTATATAATCACATATACTCTTATATAATGTAATTATATATTCACATATACTCCTATATAATGTAACTATATATTCACATACACTACTATATAATGTAACTATATATTCACATATACTACTGTATATAATGTAACTATATATTCACATATACTACTATATATAATGTAACTATATATTCACATATACTCCTATATAATGTAACTATATATTCACATACACTCCTATATAATGTAACTATATATTCACATATACTACTGTATATAATGTAACTATATATTCACATATACTACTATATATAATGTAACTATATATTCACATATACTCCTATATAATGTAACTATATATTCACATATACTCCTATATAAAGTAACTATATATTCACATATACTCCTATATAATGTAACTATATATTCACATATACTACTGTATAAAATGTAAGTATATATTCACATATACTACTGTATATAATGTAACTATATATTCACATATACTACTGTATATAATGTAACTATATATTCACATATACTACTATATATAATGTAACTATATATTCACATATCCCCCTATATAATGTAACTATATATTCACATATACTCCTATATAATGTAACTATATATTCACATATACTACAGTATATAATGTAACTATATATTCACATATACTACTATATATAATGTAACTATATATTCACATATACTCCTATATAATGTAATTTATATTCACACATACTACTGTATATAATGTAACTATATATTCACATATACTCCTATATAATGTAACTATATATTCACATATACTCCTGTATAAAATGTAACTATATATTCACATATACTACTGTATAAAATGTAACTATATATTCACATATACTACTGTATATAATGTAACTATATATTCATATATACTACTGTATATAATGTAACTATATATTCACATATACTACTATATATAATGTAACTATATATTCACATATACTCCTATATAATGTAATATATATTCACACATACTACTGTATATAATGTAACTATATATTCACATATACTCCGATATAATGTAACTATATATTCACATATACTACTGTATATAATGTAACTATATATTCACATATATTTATATAATGTCACCATGTACTCACATATATACCTACTGTATATAATGTAACTATATATTCACATATACTACTATATAATGTAACTATATATTCACATAATCTCCTATATAATGTAACTATGTATTCACATACACTCCTATATAATGTAACTATATATTCACATATACTCATATATAATGTAATTATATATTCACATATACTCCTATATAATGTAACTATATATTCACAAACACTCCTATATAATGTAACTATATATTCACATATACTACTGTATATAATGTAACTATATATTCACATATACTACTATATATAATGTAACTATATATTCACATATACTCCTATATAATGTAACTATATATTCACATACACTCCTATATAATGTAACTATATATTCACATATACTACTGTATATATTGTAACTATATATTCACATATACTACTATATATAATGTAACTATATAGTCACATATACTCCTATATATTGTAACTATATATTCACATATACTCCTATATAATGTAACTATATATTCACATATACTCCTATATAAAGTAACTATATATTCACATATACTCCTATATAATGTAACTATATATTCACATATACTAATGTATAAAATGTAACTATATATTCACATATACTACTGTATATAATGTAACTATATATTCACATATACTACTGTATATAATGTAACTATATATTCACAAATACTACTATATATAATGTAACTATATATTCACATATACTCCTATATAATGTAACTATATATTCACATATACTCCTATATAATGTAACTATATATTCACATATACTACTGTATATAATGTAACTATATATTCACATATACTCCTATATAATGTAACAATATATTCACATAATCTCCTATATAATGTAACTATGTATTCACATACACTCCTATATAATGTAACTATATATTCACATATACTCTTATATAATGTAATTATATATTCACATATACTCCTATATAATGTAACTATATATTCACATACACTCCTATATAATGTAACTATATATTCACATATACTACTGTATATAATGTAACTATATATTCACATATACTACTATATATAATGTAAATATATATTCACATATACTCCTATATAATGTAACTATATATTCACATACACTCCTATATAATGTAACTATATATTCAAATATACTACTGTATATAAAGTAACTATATATTCACATATACTACTATATATAATGTAACTATATATTCACATATACTCCTATATAATGTAACTATATATTCACATATACTAATGTATATAATGTAACTATATATTCACATATACTCCTATATAATGTAACTATATATTCACATATACTCCTATATAAAGTAACTATATATTCACATATACTCCTATATAATGTAACTATATATTCACATATACTACTGTATAAAATGTAACTATATATTCACATATACTACTGTATATAATGTACCTATATATTCACATATACTACTGTATATAATGTAACTATATATTCACATATACTACTATATAATGTAACTATATATTCACATAATCTCCTATATAATGTAACTATGTATTCACATACACTCCTATATAATGTAACTATATAATCACATATACTCTTATATAATGTAATTATATATTCACATATACTCCTATATAATGTAACTATATATTCACATACACTACTATATAATGTAACTATATATTCACATATACTACTGTATATAATGTAACTATATATTCACATATACTACTATATATAATGTAACTATATATTCACATATACTCCTATATAATGTAACTATATATTCACATACACTCCTATATAATGTAACTATATATTCACATATACTACTGTATATAATGTAACTATATATTCACATATACTACTATATATAATGTAACTATATATTCACATATACTCCTATATAATGTAACTATATATTCACATATACTCCTATATAAAGTAACTATATATTCACATATACTCCTATATAATGTAACTATATATTCACATATACTACTGTATAAAATGTAACTATATATTCACATATACTACTGTATATAATGTAACTATATATTCACATATACTACTGTATATAATGTAACTATATATTCACATATACTACTATATATAATGTAACTATATATTCACATATCCCCCTATATAATGTAACTATATATTCACATATACTCCTATATAATGTAACTATATATTCACATATACTACAGTATATAATGTAACTATATATTCACATATACTACTATATATAATGTAACTATATATTCACATATACTCCTATATAATGTAATTTATATTCACACATACTACTGTATATAATGTAACTATATATTCACATATACTCCTATATAATGTAACTATATATTCACATATACTCCTGTATAAAATGTAACTATATATTCACATATACTACTGTATAAAATGTAACTATATATTCACATATACTACTGTATATAATGTAACTATATATTCATATATACTACTGTATATAATGTAACTATATATTCACATATACTACTTTATATAGTGTAACTATATATTCACATATACTCCTATTTAATGTAACTATGTATTCACATATACTCCTATATAATTTAACTATATATATCCACATATACTCCTATATAATGTAACTATATATTCACATATACTCCTATATAATGTAACTATATATTCACATATATTCCTATATAATGTAACTATATATTCACATATACTACTGTATATAATGTAACTATATATTCACATATACTACTTTATATAGTGTAACTATATATTCACATATACTCCTATATAATGTAACTATATATTCACATATACTACTGTATAAAATGTAACTATATTTTCACATATACTCCTATATAATGTAACTATATATTCACATAATCTCCTATATAATGTAACTATGTATTCACATACACTCCTATATAATGTAACTATATATTCACATATACTCTTATATAATGTAATTATATATTCAAATATACTCCTATATAATGTAACTATATATTCACATACATTCCTATATAATGTAACTATATATTCACATATACTACTGTATATAATGTAACTATATATTCACATATACTCCTATATAATGTAACTATATATTCACATACACTCATATATAATGTAACTATATATTCACATATACTACTGTATATAATGTAACTATATATTCACATATACTACTATATATAATGTAACTATATATTCACATATACTCCTATATAATGTAACTATATATTCACATATACTACTGTATATAATGTAACTATATATTCACATATACTCCTATATAAGGTAACTATATATTCACATATACTCCTATATAAAGTAACTATATATTCACATATACTCCTATATAATGTAACTATATATTCACATATACTACTGTATAAAATGTAACTATATATTCATGTATACTACTGTATATAATGTAACTATTTATTCACATATACTACTGTATATAATGTAACTATATATTCACATATACTACTTTATTTAATGTAACTATATATCCACATATATTCATATATAATGTAACTATATATTCACATATACTCCTATATAACGTAACTATATATTCACATATACTCCTATATAATGTAACTATATATATCCACATATACTCCTATATAATGTAACTATATATTCACATATACTCCTATATAATGTAACTATATATTCACATATACTCCTATATAATGTAACTATATATTCACATAATCTCCTATATAATGTAACTATATATTCACATACACTCCTATATAATGCAACTATATATTCACTTATACTCCTATATAATGTAACTATATATTCACATATACTCCTATATAATGTAACTATATATTCACATATACTACTGTATATAATGTAACTATATATTCACATATATTATTGTATATAATGTAACTATATATCCACATACTCCTATATAATGTAACTATGTATTCACATATACTCCTATATAATGTAACTATATATATCCACATATACTCCTATATAATGTAACTATATATTCACATATACTACTGTATATAATGTAACTATATATTCACATATACTACTTTATATAGTGTAACTATATATTCACATATACTCCTATATAATGTAACTATATATTCACATATACTACTGTATAAAATGTAACTATATATTCACATATACTACTTTATATAGTGTAACTATATATTCACATATACTCCTATATAATGTAACTATATATTCACATATACTACTGTATATAATGTAACTATATATTCACATATACTACTTTATATAGTGTAACTATATATTCACATATACTCCTATATAATGTAACTATATATTCACATATACTACTGTATAAAATGTAACTATATTTTCACATATACTCCTATATAATGTAACTATATATTCACATAATCTCCTATATAATGTAACTATGTATTCACATACACTCCTATATAATGTAACTATATATTCACATATACTCTTATATAATGTAATTATATATTCAAATATACTCCTATATAATGTAACTATATATTCACATACACTCCTATATAATGTAACTATATATTCACATATACTACTGTATATAATGTAACTATATATTCACATATACTCCTATATAATGTAACTATATATTCACATACACTCATATATAATGTAACTATATATTCACATATACTACTGTATATAATGTAACTATATATTCACATATACTACTATATATAATGTAACTATATATTCACATATACTCCTATATAATGTAACTATATATTCACATATACTACTGTATATAATGTAACTATATATTCACATATACTCCTATATAAGGTAACTATATATTCACATATACTCCTATATAAAGTAACTATATATTCACATATACTCCTATATAATGTAACTATATATTCACATATACTACTGTATAAAATGTAACTATATATTCATGTATACTACTGTATATATTGTAACTATATATTCACATATACTACTGTATATAATGTAACTATATATTCACATATACTACTTTATTTAATGTAACTATATATCCACATATATTCATATATAATGTAACTATATATTCACATATACTCCTATATAACGTAACTATATATTCACATATACTCCTATATAATGTAACTATATATATCCACATATACTCCTATATAATGTAACTATATATTCACATATACTACTGTATATAATGTAACTATATATTCACATATACTACTTTATATAGTGTAACTATATATTCACATATACTCCTATATAATGTAACTATATATTCACATATACTACTGTATAAAATGTAACTATATATTCACATATACTACTTTATATAGTGTAACTATATATTCACATATACTCCTATATAATGTAACTATATATTCACATATACTACTGTATATAATGTAACTATATATTCACATATACTACTTTATATAGTGTAACTATATATTCACATATACTCCTATATAATGTAACTATATATTCACATATACTACTGTATAAAATGTAACTATATTTTCACATATACTCCTATATAATGTAACTATATATTCACATAATCTCCTATATAATGTAACTATGTATTCACATACACTCCTATATAATGTAACTATATATTCACATATACTCTTATATAATGTAATTATATATTCAAATATACTCCTATATAATGTAACTATATATTCACATACACTCCTATATAATGTAACTATATATTCACATATACTACTGTATATAATGTAACTATATATTCACATATACTCCTATATAATGTAACTATATATTCACATACACTCATATATAATGTAACTATATATTCACATATACTACTGTATATAATGTAACTATATATTCACATATACTACTATATATAATGTAACTATATATTCACATATACTCCTATATAATGTAACTATATATTCACATATACTACTGTATATAATGTAACTATATATTCACATATACTCCTATATAAGGTAACTATATATTCACATATACTCCTATATAAAGTAACTATATATTCACATATACTCCTATATAATGTAACTATATATTCACATATACTACTGTATAAAATGTAACTATATATTCATGTATACTACTGTATATATTGTAACTATATATTCACATATACTACTGTATATAATGTAACTATATATTCACATATACTACTTTATTTAATGTAACTATATATCCACATATATTCATATATAATGTAACTATATATTCACATATACTCCTATATAACGTAACTATATATTCACATATACTCCTATATAATGTAACTATATATATCCACATATACTCCTATATAATGTAACTATATATTCACATATACTCCTATATAATGTAACTATATATTCACATAATCTCCTATATAATGTAACTATATATTCACATACACTCCTATATAATGCAACTATATATTCACTTATACTCCTATATAATGTAACTATATATTCACATATACTCCTATATAATGTAACTATATATTCACATATACTACTGTATATAATGTAACTATATATTCACATATATTATTGTATATAATGTAACTATATATCCACATACTCCTATATAATGTAACTATGTATTCACATATACTCCTATATAATGTAACTATATATATCCACATATACTCCTATATAATGTAACTATATATTCACATATAATCCTATATAATGTAACTATATATTCACATATACTCCTATATAATGTAACTATATATTCACATATACTCCTATATAATGTAACTATGTATTCACATATACTCCTATATAATGTAACTATATATATCCACATATACTCCTATATAATGTAACTATATATTCACATATACTCCTATATAATGTAACTATATATATCCACATATACTCCTATATAATGTAACTATATATTCACATATACTCCTATATAATGTAACTATATATTCACATATACTACTGTATATAATGTAACTATATATTCACATATACTACTGTATATAATGTAACTATATATTCACATATACTCCTATATAATGTAACTATATATTCACATATACTACTGTATATAATCTAACTATATATTCACATATACTACTATATAATGTAACTATATATTCACATAATCTCCTATATAATGTAACTATGTATTCACATACACTCCTATATAATGTAACTATATATTCACATATACTCTTATATAATGTAATTATATATTCAAATATACTCCTATATAATGTAACTATATATTCACATACACTCCTATATAATGTAACTATATATTCACATATACTACTGTATATAATGTAACTATATATTCACATATACTCCTATATAATGTAACTATATATTCACATACACTCATATATAATGTAACTATATATTCACATATACTACTGTATATAATGTAACTATATATTCACATATACTACTATATATAATGTAACTATATATTCACATATACTCCTATATAATGTAACTATATATTCACATATACTACTGTATATAATGTAACTATATATTCACATATACTCCTATATAAGGTAACTATATATTCACATATACTCCTTTATAAAGTAACTATATATTCACATATACTCCTATATAATGTAGCTATATATTCACATATACTACTGTATAAAATGTAACTATATATTCATGTATGCTACTGTATATATTGTAACTATATATTCACATATACTACTGTATATAATGTAACTATATATTCACATATACTACTTTATTTAATGTAACTATATATCCACATATATTCATATATAATGTAACTATATATTCACATATACTCCTATATAACGTAACTATATATTCACATATACTCCTATATAATGTAACTATATATATCCACATATACTCCTATATAATGTAACTATATATTCACATATACTCCTATATAATGTAACTATATATTCACATAATCTCCTATATAATGTAACTATATATTCACATACACTCCTATATAATGCAACTATATATTCACTTATACTCCTATATAATGTAACTATATATTCACATATACTCCTATATAATGTAACTATATATTCACATATACTACTGTATATAATGTAACTATATATTCACATATATTATTGTATATAATGTAACTATATATCCACATACTCCTATATAATGTAACTATGTATTCACATATACTCCTATATAATGTAACTATATATATCCACATATACTCCTATATAATGTAACTATATATTCACATATACTCCTATATAATGTAACTATATATTCACATATACTCCTATATAATGTAACTATATATTCACATATACTCCTATATAATGTAACTATGTATTCACATATACTCCTATATAATGTAACTATATATATCCACATATACTCCTATATAATGTAACTATATATTCACATATACTCCTATATAATATAACTATATATATCCACATATACTCCTATATAATGTAACTATATATTCACATATACTCCTATATAATGTAACTATATATTCACATATACTACTGTATATAATGTAACTATATATTCACATATACTACTGTATATAATGTAACTATATATTCACATATACTCCTATATAATGTAACTATATATTCACATATACTACTGTATATAATCTAACTATATATTCACATATACTACTATATAATGTAACTATATATTCACATAATCTCCTATATAATGTAACTATGTATTCACATACACTCCTATATAATGTAACTATATATTCACATATACTACTATATATAATGTAACTATATGTTCACATATACTCCTATATAATGTAACTATATATTCACATACACTCCTATATAATGTAACTATATATTCACATATACTACTGTATATAATGTAACTATATATTCACATATACTACTATATATATTGTAACTATATATTCACATATACTCCTATATAATGTAACTATATATTCACATATACTCCTATATAATGTAACTATATATTCATATATACTCCGATATAAAGTAACTATATATTCACATATACTCCTATATAATTTAACTATATGTTCACATATACTCCTATATAATGTAACTATATATTCACATATACTCCTATATAATGTAACTATATATTCACATATACTACTGTATAAAATGTAACTATATTTTCACATATACTCCTATATAATGTAACTATATATTCACATAATCTCCTATATAAGGTAACTATGTATTCACATACACTCCTATATAATGTAACTATATATTCACATATACTCTTATATAATGTAATTATATATTCAAATATACTCCTATATAATGTAACTATATATTCACATACACTCCTATATAATGTAACTATATATTCACATATACTACTGTATATAATGTAACTATATATTCACATATACTCCTATATAATGTAACTATATATTCACATACACTCATATATAATGTAACTATATATTCACATATACTACTGTATATAATGTAACTATATATTCACATATACTACTATATATAATGTAACTATATATTCACATATACTCCTATATAATGTAACTATATATTCACATATACTACTGTATATAATGTAACTATATATTCACATATACTCCTATATAAGGTAACTATATATTCACATATACTCCTATATAAAGTAACTATATATTCACATATACTCCTATATAATGTAACTATATATTCACATATACTACTGTATAAAATGTAACTATATATTCATGTATACTACTGTATATATTGTAACTATATATTCACATATACTACTGTATATAATGTAACTATATATTCACATATACTACTTTATTTAATGTAACTATATATCCACATATATTCATATATAATGTAACTATATATTCACATATACTCCTATATAACGTAACTATATATTCACATATACTCCTATATAATGTAACTATATATATCCACATATACTCCTATATAATGTAACTATATATTCACATATACTACTGTATATAATGTAACTATATATTCACATATACTACTTTATATAGTGTAACTATATATTCACATATACTCCTATATAATGTAACTATATATTCACATATACTACTGTATAAAATGTAACTATATATTCACATATACTACTTTATATAGTGTAACTATATATTCACATATACTCCTATATAATGTAACTATATATTCACATATACTACTGTATATAATGTAACTATATATTCACATATACTACTTTATATAGTGTAACTATATATTCACATATACTCCTATATAATGTAACTATATATTCACATATACTACTGTATAAAATGTAACTATATTTTCACATATACTCCTATATAATGTAACTATATATTCACATAATCTCCTATATAATGTAACTATGTATTCACATACACTCCTATATAATGTAACTATATATTCACATATACTCTTATATAATGTAATTATATATTCAAATATACTCCTATATAATGTAACTATATATTCACATACACTCCTATATAATGTAACTATATATTCACATATACTACTGTATATAATGTAACTATATATTCACATATACTCCTATATAATGTAACTATATATTCACATACACTCATATATAATGTAACTATATATTCACATATACTACTGTATATAATGTAACTATATATTCACATATACTACTATATATAATGTAACTATATATTCACATATACTCCTATATAATGTAACTATATATTCACATATACTACTGTATATAATGTAACTATATATTCACATATACTCCTATATAAGGTAACTATATATTCACATATACTCCTATATAAAGTAACTATATATTCACATATACTCCTATATAATGTAACTATATATTCACATATACTACTGTATAAAATGTAACTATATATTCATGTATACTACTGTATATATTGTAACTATATATTCACATATACTACTGTATATAATGTAACTATATATTCACATATACTACTTTATTTAATGTAACTATATATCCACATATATTCATATATAATGTAACTATATATTCACATATACTCCTATATAACGTAACTATATATTCACATATACTCCTATATAATGTAACTATATATATCCACATATACTCCTATATAATGTAACTATATATTCACATATACTCCTATATAATGTAACTATATATTCACATAATCTCCTATATAATGTAACTATATATTCACATACACTCCTATATAATGCAACTATATATTCACTTATACTCCTATATAATGTAACTATATATTCACATATACTCCTATATAATGTAACTATATATTCACATATACTACTGTATATAATGTAACTATATATTCACATATATTATTGTATATAATGTAACTATATATCCACATACTCCTATATAATGTAACTATGTATTCACATATACTCCTATATAATGTAACTATATATATCCACATATACTCCTATATAATGTAACTATATATTCACATATAATCCTATATAATGTAACTATATATTCACATATACTCCTATATAATGTAACTATATATTCACATATACTCCTATATAATGTAACTATGTATTCACATATACTCCTATATAATGTAACTATATATATCCACATATACTCCTATATAATGTAACTATATATTCACATATACTCCTATATAATGTAACTATATATATCCACATATACTCCTATATAATGTAACTATATATTCACATATACTCCTATATAATGTAACTATATATTCACATATACTACTGTATATAATGTAACTATATATTCACATATACTACTGTATATAATGTAACTATATATTCACATATACTCCTATATAATGTAACTATATATTCACATATACTACTGTATATAATCTAACTATATATTCACATATACTACTATATAATGTAACTATATATTCACATAATCTCCTATATAATGTAACTATGTATTCACATACACTCCTATATAATGTAACTATATATTCACATATACTCTTATATAATGTAATTATATATTCAAATATACTCCTATATAATGTAACTATATATTCACATACACTCCTATATAATGTAACTATATATTCACATATACTACTGTATATAATGTAACTATATATTCACATATACTCCTATATAATGTAACTATATATTCACATACACTCATATATAATGTAACTATATATTCACATATACTACTGTATATAATGTAACTATATATTCACATATACTACTATATATAATGTAACTATATATTCACATATACTCCTATATAATGTAACTATATATTCACATATACTACTGTATATAATGTAACTATATATTCACATATACTCCTATATAAGGTAACTATATATTCACATATACTCCTTTATAAAGTAACTATATATTCACATATACTCCTATATAATGTAGCTATATATTCACATATACTACTGTATAAAATGTAACTATATATTCATGTATACTACTGTATATATTGTAACTATATATTCACATATACTACTGTATATAATGTAACTATATATTCACATATACTACTTTATTTAATGTAACTATATATCCACATATATTCATATATAATGTAACTATATATTCACATATACTCCTATATAACGTAACTATATATTCACATATACTCCTATATAATGTAACTATATATATCCACATATACTCCTATATAATGTAACTATATATTCACATATACTCCTATATAATGTAACTATATATTCACATAATCTCCTATATAATGTAACTATATATTCACATACACTCCTATATAATGCAACTATATATTCACTTATACTCCTATATAATGTAACTATATATTCACATATACTCCTATATAATGTAACTATATATTCACATATACTACTGTATATAATGTAACTATATATTCACATATATTATTGTATATAATGTAACTATATATCCACATACTCCTATATAATGTAACTATGTATTCACATATACTCCTATATAATGTAACTATATATATCCACATATACTCCTATATAATGTAACTATATATTCACATATACTCCTATATAATGTAACTATATATTCACATATACTCCTATATAATGTAACTATATATTCACATATACTCCTATATAATGTAACTATGTATTCACATATACTCCTATATAATGTAACTATATATATCCACATATACTCCTATATAATGTAACTATATATTCACATATACTCCTATATAATGTAACTATATATATCCACATATACTCCTATATAATGTACCTATATATTCACATATACTCCTATATAATGTAACTATATATTCACATATACTACTGTATATAATGTAACTATATATTCACATATACTACTGTATATAATGTAACTATATATTCACATATACTCCTATATAATGTAACTATATATTCACATATACTACTGTATATAATCTAACTATATATTCACATATACTACTATATAATGTAACTATATATTCACATAATCTCCTATATAATGTAACTATGTATTCACATACACTCCTATATAATGTAACTATATATTCACATATACTACTATATATAATGTAACTATAAGTTCACATATACTCCTATATAATGTAACTATATATTCACATACACTCCTATATAATGTAACTATATATTCACATATACTACTGTATATAATGTAACTATATATTCACATATACTACTATATATATTGTAACTATATATTCACATATACTCCTATATAATGTAACTATATATTCACATATACTCCTATATAATGTAACTATATATTCATATATACTCCGATATAAAGTAACTATATATTCACATATACTCCTATATAATTTAACTATATGTTCACTTATACTACTGTATAAAATGTAACTATATATTCACATATACTACTGTATATAATGTAACTATATATTCACATAAACTACTGTATATAATGTAACTATATATTCACATATACTCCTATATAATGTAATTATATATTCACATATACTCCTATATAATGTAACTATATATTCACATAATCTCCTATATAATGTAACTATGTATTCACATACACTCCTATATAATGTAACTATATATTCACATACACTCCTATATAATGTAACTATATATTCACATATACTACTGTATATAATGTAACTATATATTCACATATACTACTATATATAAAGTAAATATATATTCACATATACTCCTATATAATGTAACTATATATTCACATACACTCCTATATAATGTAACTATATATTCACATATACTACTGTATATAAAGGAACTATATATTCACATATACTACTATATATAATGTAACTATGTATTTCACATATACTCCTATATAATGTAACTATATATTCACATATACTACTGTATATAATGTAACTATATATTCACATATACTCCTATATAATGTAACTATATATTCACATATACTCCTATATAAAGTAACTATATATTCACATATACTCCTATATAATGTAACTATATATTCACATATACTACTGTATAAAATGTAACTATATATTCACATATACTACTGTATATAATGTAACTATATATTCACATATACTACTGTATATAATGTAACTATATATTCACATATACTACTATATAATGTAACTATATATTCACATAATCTCCTATATAATGTAAATATGTATTCACATACACTCCTATATAATGTAACTATATAATCACATATACTCTTATATAATGTATTTATATATTCACATATACTCCTATATAATGTAACTATATATTCACATACACTACTATATAATGTAACTATATATTCACATATACTACTGTATATAATGTAACTATATATTCACATATACTACTATATATAATGTAACTATATATTCACATATACTCCTATATAATGTAACTATATATTCACATATACTCCTATATAATGTAACTATAGATTCACATATACTCCTATATAAAGTAACTATATATTCACAAATAATCCTATATAATGTAACTATATATTCACATATACTACTGTATAAAATGTAACTATATATTCACATATACTACTGTATTTAATGTAACTATATATTCACATATACTACTGTATATAATGTAACTATATATTCACATATACTTCTATATATAATGTAACTATATATTCACATATCCTCCTATATAATGTAACTATATATTCACATATACTCCTATATAATGTAACTATATATTCACATATACTACAGTATATAATGTAACTATATATTCACATATACTACTATATATAATGTAACTATATATTCACATATACTCCTATATAATGTAATATATATTCACACATACTACTGTATATAATGTAACTATATATTCACATATACTCCTATATAATGTAACTATATATTCACATATACTACTGTATAAAATGTAACTATATATTCACGTATACTACTGTATATAATGTAACTATATATTCATATATACTACTGTATATAATGTAACTATATATTCACATATACTCCTATATAATGTTACTATATATTCACATATACTAATGTATATAATGTAACTATATATTCACATATACTCCTATATAATGTAACTATATATTCACATATACTACTGTATATAATGTAACTATATATTCACATATATTTATATAATGTCACCATGTACTCACATATATACCTACTGTATATAATGTAACTATATATTCACATATACTACTATATAATGTAACTATATATTCACATAATCTCCTATATAATGTACCTAGGTATTCACATACACTCCTATATAATGTATCTATATATTCACATATACTCTTATATAATGTAATTATATATTCACATATACTCCTATATAATGTAACTATATATTCACAAACACTCCTATATAATTTAACTATATATTCACATATACTACTGTATATAATGTAACTATATATTCACATATACTACTATATATAATGTAACTATATATTCACATATACTCCTATATAATGTAACTATATATTCACATACACTCCTATATAATGTAACTATATATTCACATATACTACAGTATATAGTGTAACTATATATTCACATATACTACTATATATAATGTAACTATATAGTCACATATACTCCTATATATTGTAACTATATATTCACATATACTCCTATATAATGTAACTATATATTCACATATACTCCTATATAATGTAACTATATATTCACATATACTACTGTATAAAATGTAGCTATATATTCACATATACTACTGTATATAATGTAACTATATATTCACATATACTACTGTATATAATGTAACTATATATTCACAAATACTACTATATATAATGTAACTATATATTCACATATACTCCTATATAATGTAACTATATATTCACATATACTCCTATATAATGTAACTATATATTCACATATACTACTTTATATAATGTAACTATATATTCACATATACTCCTATATAATGTAACAATATATTCACATAATCTACTATATAATGTAACTATGTATTCACATACACTCCTATATAATGTAACTATATATTCACATATACTCTTATATAATGTAATTATATATTCACATATACTCCTATATAATGTAACTATATATTCACATACACTCCTATATAATGTAACTATATATTCACATATACTACTGTATATAAAGTAACTATATATTCACATATACTACTATATATAATGTAACTATATATTCACATATACTCCTATATAATGTAACTATATATTCACATATACTAATGTATATAATGTAACTATATATTAACATATACTCCTATATAATGTAACTATATATTCACATATACTCCTATATAAAGTAACTATATATTCACATATACTCCTATATAATGTAACTATATATTCACATATACTACTGTATAAAATGTAACTATATATTCACATATACTACTGTATATAATGTAACTATATATTCACATATACTACTGTATATAATGTAACTATATATTCACATATACTACTATATAATGTAACTATATATTCACATAATCTCCTATATAATGTAACTATGTATTCACATACACTCCTATATAATGTAACTATATAATCACATATACTCTTATATAATGTAATTATATATTCACATATACTCCTATATAATGTAACTATATATTCACATACACTACTATATAATGTAACTATATATTCACATATACTACTGTATATAATGTAACTATATATTCACATATACTACTATATATAATGTAACTATATATTCACATATACTCCTATATAATGTAACTATATATTCACATATACTCCTATATAATGTAACTATAGATTCACATATACTCCTATATAAAGTAACTATATATTCACAAATAATCCTATATAATGTAACTATATATTCACATATACTACTGTATAAAATGTAACTATATATTCACATATACTACTGTATTTAATGTAACTATATATTCACATATACTACTGTATATAATGTAACTATATATTCACATATACTTCTATATATAATGTAACTATATATTCACATATCCTCCTATATAATGTAACTATATATTCACATATACTCCTATATAATGTAACTATATATTCACATATACTACAGTATATAATGTAACTATATATTCACATATACTACTATATATAATGTAACTATATATTCACATATACTCCTATATAATGTAATATATATTCACACATACTACTGTATATAATGTAACTATATATTCACATATACTCCTATATAATGTAACTATATATTCACATATACTACTGTATAAAATGTAACTATATATTCACATATACTACTGTATATAATGTAACTATATATTCATATATACTACTGTATATAATGTAACTATATATTCACATATACTCCTATATAATGTTACTATATATTCACATATACTAATGTATATAATGTAACTATATATTCACATATACTCCTATATAATGTAACTATATATTCACATATACTACTGTATATAATGTAACTATATATTCACATATATTTATATAATGTCACCATGTACTCACATATATACCTACTGTATATAATGTAACTATATATTCACATATACTACTATATAATGTAACTATATATTCACATAATCTCCTATATAATGTAACTATGTATTCACATACACTCCTATATAATGTATCTATATATTCACATATACTCTTATATAATGTAATTATATATTCACATATACTCCTATATAATGTAACTATATATTCACAAACACTCCTATATAATGTAACTATATATTCACATATACTACTGTATATAATGTAACTATATATTCACATATACTACTATATATAATGTAACTATATATTCACATATACTCCTATATAATGTAACTATATATTCACATACACTCCTATATAATGTAACTATATATTCACATATACTACTGTATATAGTGTAACTATATATTCACATATACTACTATATATAATGTAACTATATAGTCACATATACTCCTATATATTGTAACTATATATTCACATATACTCCTATATAATGTAACTATATATTCACATATACTCCTATATAATGTAACTATATATTCACATATACTACTGTATAAAATGTAACTATATATTCACATATACTACTGTATTTAATGTAACTATATATTCACATATACTACTGTATATAATGTAACTATATATTCACAAATACTACTATATATAATGTAACTATATATTCACATATACTCCTATATAATGTAACTATATATTCACATATACTCCTATATAATGTAACTATATATTCACATATACTACTTTATATAATGTAACTATATATTCACATATACTCCTATATAATGTAACAATATATTCACATAATCTACTATATAATGTAACTATGTATTCACATACACTCCTATATAATGTAACTATATATTCACATATACTCTTATATAATGTAATTATATATTCACATATACTCCTATATAATGTAACTATATATTCACATACACTCCTATATAATGTAACTATATATTCACATATACTACTGTATATAAAGTAACTATATATTCACATATACTAGTATATATAATGTAACTATATATTCACATATACTCCTATATAATGTAACTATATATTCACATATACTAATGTATATAATGTAACTATATATTAACATATACTCCTATATAATGTAACTATATATTCACATATACTCCTATATAAAGTAACTATATATTCACATATACTCCTATATAATGTAACTATATATTCACATATACTACTGTATAAAATGTAACTATATATTCACATATACTACTGTATATAATGTAACTATATATTCACATATACTACTGTATATAATGTAACTATATATTCACATATACTACTATATAATGTAACTATATATACACATAATCTCCTATATAATGTAACTATGTATTCACATACACTCCTATATAATGTAACTATATAATCACATATACTGTTATATAATGTAATTATATATTCACATATACTCCTATATAATGTAACTATATATTCACATACACTACTATATAATGTAACTATATATTCACATATACTACTGTATATAATGTAACTATATATTCACATATACTACTATATATAATGTAACTATATATTCACATATACTCCTATATAATGTAACTATATATTCACATACACTCCTATATAATGTAACTATATATTCACATATACTACTGTATATAATGTAACTATATATTCACATATACTACTATATATAATGTAACTATATATTCACATATACTCCTATATAATGTAACTATATATTCACATATACTCCTATATAAAGTAACTATATATTCACATATACTACAGTATAAAATGTAACTATATATTCACATATACTACTGTATATAATGTAACTATATATTCACATATACTACTGTATATAATGTAACTATATATTCACATATACTACTATATATAATGTAACTATATATTCACATATCCTCCTATATAATGTAACTATATATTCACATATACTCCTATATAATGTAACTATATATTCACATATACTACAGTATATAATGTAACTATATATTCACATATACTACTATATATAATGTAACTATATATTCACATATACTCCTATATAATGTAATATATATTCACACATACTACTGTATATAATGTAACTATATATTCACATATACTCCTATATAATGTAACTATATATTCACATATACTCCTGTATAAAATGTAACTATATATTCACATATACTACTGTATAAAATGTAACTATATATTCACATATACTACTGTATATAATGTAACTATATATTCATATATACTACTGTATATAATGTAACTATATATTCACATATACTCCTATATAATGTTACTATATATTCACATATACTAATGTATATAATGTAACTATATATTCACATATACTCCTATATAATGTAACTATATATTCACATATATTTATATAATGTCACCATGTACTCACATATATACCTATATAATGTAACTATATATTCACATATACTCCTATATAATGTAGCTATATATTCACATACACTCCTATATAATGTAACTATATATTCACATATACTACTGTATATAATGTAACTATATATTCACATACACTACTGTATATAATGTAACTATGCTGCATTCACATATACTCCTTTATAATGTAACAATATATTCACATATACTCCTATATGATGTAACTATATATTCACATATACTCCTATATAATGTAACTATATATTCACATATAGTCCTATATAATGTAACTTTGTATTCACATAAACTTTTTTATAATGTAACTATATATTCACATATACTCCTTTATAATGTAACTATATATTCACATATACACCTATTTAATGTAACTATATATTTACATATACTTATATAATGTCACCATGTACTCACATATATACCTATTTAATGTAACTATATATTTACATATACTTATATAATGTCACCATGTACTCACATATATACCTATTTAATGTAACTATATATTTACATATACAATTATATAATGTCACCATGTACTCACATATACACCTATATAATGTAACTATATATTCACAATCTCCTATATAATGTAACTATATATTCACATACACTCCTATATAATGTAACTATATATTCACATAATCTCATATATAATGTAAATATGTATTCACATATACTCCTTTATAATGTAACTATGTATTCACATATACTTCTGTATATAATGTAACTATATATTCACATATACTCCTATATAATGTAACTATATATTCACATATACTCCTATATAACGTAACTATATACTCACATAATCTCCTATATAATGTAACTATGTATTCTCATATACTCCTTTATAATGTATCTATATATTCACATAATCTCCTATATAATGTAACTATATATTCACATATACTTATATAATGTCACCATGTACTCACATATATAGCTATATAATGTAACTATATATTCACATATACACTTATATAATGTCACCATGTACTCACATATATACCTATATAATGTAACTATATATTCACATATACACTTACATAATCTCCTATATAATGTAACTATATTTTCACATATACACTTATATAATGTCACCATGTACTCACATATACACCAATATAATGTAACTATATATTCACATATACAATTATATAATGTCACCATGTACTCACATATACACCTATATAATGTACCTATATGTTCACATATACACTTACCTAATCTGTATAATGTAACTATATATTCACTTATACACTTATATAATGTCACCATGTACTCACATATACACCTATATAATGTAACTATATATTCACATAATCTCCTACATAATGTAACTATATATTCACATATTCTCCTATATAATGTAACTATATATTAACATAATCTCCTATGTAATGTAACTATATATTCACATAAACACTTATATAATGTCACCATGTACTCACATAATCTCCTATATAATGTAACTCTATATTCGCATATACTTCTATATAATGTAACTATATATTCAAATATACTCCTATATAATGTAACTATATGTTCACATAATCTCCTATATAATGTAACTATATATTCACATATACTCCTAGATAATGTAACTTTGTATTCACATAAACTTCTATATAATGTAACTATATATTCACATATACTCCTTTATAATGTAACTATATATTCACATATACACCTATTTAATGTAACTATATATTTACATATACTTATATAATGTCACCATGTTCTCACATATATACCTATATAATGTAACTATATATTTACATATACAATTATATAATGTCACCATGTACTCACATATACACCTATATAATGTAAATATATATTCACATATATACTTACATAATCTCCTATATAATGTAACTATATATTCACATATATACTTATATACAGTCACTATGTATTCACATATACACCTATATAATGTAACTATATATTCACAATCTCCTATATATTGTAACTATATATTCACATACACTCATATATAATGTAACTATATATTCACATAATCTCCTATATAATGTAAATATGTATTCACATATGCTCCTTTATAATGTAACTATGTATTCACATATACTACTGTATATAATGTAACTATATATTCACATATACTCCTATATAATGTAACTATATATTCACATATACTATATAACGTAACTATATATTCACATAATCTCCTATATAATGTTACTATGTATTCTCATATACTCCTTTATAATGTAACTATATATTCACATAATCTCCTATATAATGTAACTATATATTCACATATACTTATATAATGTCACCATGTACTCACATATATAGCTATATAATGTAACTATATATTCACATATACACTTATATAATGTCACCATGTACTCACATATATACCTATATAATGTAACTATATATTCACATATACACTTACATAATCTCCTATATAATGTAACTATATATTCACATATACTCCTATATAATGTAACTTTGTATTCACATAAACTTCTATATAATGTAACTATATATTCACATATACTCCTTTATAATGTAACTATATATTCACATATACACCTATTTAATGTAACTATATATTTACATATACTTATATAATGTCACCATGTACTCACATATATACCTATATAACGTAACTATATATTTACATATACAATTATATAATGTCACCATGTACTCACATATACACCTATATAATGTAAATATATATTCACATATATACTTACATAATCTCCTATATAATGTAACTATATATTCAGATTTACTCTTATATACTGTCACTATGTATTCACATATACAACAATATAATGTAACTATATATTCACAATCTCCTATATAATGTAACTATATATTCACATACACTCCTATATAATGTAACTATATATTCACATAATCTCCTATATAATGTAAATATGTATTCACATATACTCCTTTATAATGTAACTATGTATTCACATATACTACTGTATATAATGTAACTATATATTCATATATACTACTGTATATAATGTAACTATATATTCATATATACTACTGTATATAATGTAACTATATATTCACATATACTCCAATATAATGTTACTATATATTCACATATACTAATGTATATAATGCAACTATATATTCACATATACTCCTATATAATGTAACTATATATTCACATATACTACTGTATATAATGTAACTATATATTCACATATATTTATATAATGTCACCATGTACTCACATATATACCAATATAATGTAACTATATATTCACATATACTCCTATATAATGTAACTATATATTCACATACACTCCTATATAATGTAACTATATATTCACATATACTACTGTATATAATGTAACTATATATTCACATATACTACTGTATATAATGTAACTATGCATTCACATATAGTCCTTTATAATGTAACTATATATTCACATATACTCCTATATAATGTAACTATATATTCACATATACTCCTATATAATGTAACTTTGTATTCTCATAAACTTCTATATAATGTAACTATATATTCACATATACTCCTTTATAATGTAACTATATATTCACATATACACCTATTTAATGTAACTATATATTTACATATACTTATATAATGTCACCATGTACTCACATATATACCTATATAATGTAACTATATATTTACATATACAATTATATAATGTCACCATGTACTCACATATACACCTATATAATGTAAATATATATTCACATATATACTTACATAATCTCCTACATAATGTAACTATATATTCACATATACACTTATATACTGTCACTATGTATTCACATATACACCTATATAATGTAACTATATATTCACAATCTCCTATATAATGTAACTATATATTCACATACACTCCTATATAATGTAACTATATATTCACATAATCTCCGATATAATGTAAATATGTATTCACATATACTCCTTTATAATGTAACAATGTATTCACATATACTACTGTATATAATGTAACTATATATTCACATATACTCCTATATAATGTAACTATATATTCACATATACTCCTATATAACGTAACTATATATTCACATAATCTCCTATATAATGTAACTATGTATTCTCATATACTCCTTTATAATGTAACTATATATTCACATAATCTCCTATATAATGTATCTATATATTCACATATACTTATATAATGTCACCATGTACTCACATATATACCTATATAATGTAACTATATATTCACATATACACTTATATAATGTCACCATGTACTCACATATATACCTATATAATGTAACTATATATTCACATATACACTTACATAATCTCCTATATAATGTAACTATATTTTCACATATACAATTATATAATGTCACCATGTACTCACATATACACCTATATAATGTACCTATATGTTCACATATACACTTACATAATCTGTATAATGTAACTATATATTCACTTATACACTTATATAATGTCACCATGTACTCACATATACACCTATATAATGTAACTATATATTCACATAATCTCCTACATAATGTAACTATATATTCACATATTCTCCTATATAATGTAACTATATATTAACATAATCTCTTATGTAATGTAACTATATATTCACATAAACACTTATATAATGTCACCATGTACTCACATAATCTCCTATATAATGTAACTATATATTCGCATAAACTTCTATATAATGTAACTATATATTCAAATATACTCCTATATAATGTAACTATATATTCACATATACTACTGTATAAAATGTAACTATATATTCACATATACTACTGTATATAATGTAACTATATATTCATATATACTACTGTATATAATGTAACTATATATTCACATATACTCCTATATAATGTTACTTATATTCACATATACTAATGTATATAATGTAACTATATATTCACATATACTCCTATATAATGTAACTATATATTCACATATACTACTGTATATAATGTAACTATATATTCACATACATTTATATAATGTCACCATGTACTCACATATATACCTATATAATGTAACTATATATTCACATATACTCCTATATAATGTAGCTATATATTCACATACACTCCTATATAATGTAACTATATATTCACATATACTACTGTATATAATGTAACTATATATTCACATACACTACTGTATATAATGTAACTATGCTGCATTCACATATACTCCTTTATAATGTAACAATATATTCACATATACTCCTATATGATGTAACTATATATTCACATATACTCCTATATAATGTAACTATATATTCACATATACTCCTATATAATGTAACTTTGTATTCACATAAACTTCTATATAATGTAACTATATATTCACATATACTCCTTTATAATGTAACTATATATTCACATATACACCTATTTAATGTAACTATATATTTACATATACTTATATAATGTCACCATGTACTCACATATATACCTATATAATGCAACTATATATTTACATATACAATTATATAATGTCACCATGTACTCACATATACACCTATATAATGTAAATATATATTCACATATATACTTACATAATCTCCTATATAATGTAACTATATATTCACATATAAACTTATATACTGTCACTATGTATTCACATATACACCTATATAATGTAACTATATATTCACAATCTCCTATATAATGTAACTATATATTCACATACACTCCTATATAATGTAACTATATATTCACATAATCTCCTATATAATGTAAATATGTATTCACATATACTCCTTTATAATGTAACTATGTATTCACATATACTACTGTATATAATGTAACTATATATTCACATATACTCCTATATAATGTAACTATATATTCACATATACTCCTATATAACGTAACTATATACTCACATAATCTCCTATATAATGTAACTATGTATTCTCATATACTCCTTTATAATGTATCTATATATTCACATAATCTCCTATATAATGTAACTATATATTCACATATACTTATATAATGTCACCATGTACTCACATATATACATATATAATGTAACTATATATTCACATATACACTTATATAATGTCACCATGTACTCACATATATACCTATATAATGTAACTATATATTCACATATACACTTACATAATCTCCTATATAATGTAACTATATTTTCACATATACACTTATATAATGTCACCATGTACTCACATATACACCAATATAATGTAACTATATATTCACATATACAATTATATAATGTCACCATGTACTCAAATATACACCTATATAATGTACCTATATGTTCACATATACACTTACATAATCTGTATAATGTAACTATATATTCACTTATACACTTATATAATGTCACCATGTACTCACATATACACCTATATAATGTAACTATATATTCACATAATCTCCTACATAATGTAACTATATATTCACATATTCTCCTATATAATGTAACTATATATTAACATAATCTCCTATGTAATGTAACTATGTATTCATATAAACACTTATATAATGTCACCATGTACTCACATAATCTCCTATATAATGTAACTTTATATTCGCATATACTTCTATATAATGTAACTATATATTCAAATATACTCCTATATAATGTAACTATATGTTCACATAATCTCCTATATAATGTAACTATATATTCACATATACTCCTATATAATGTAACTTTGTATTCACATAAACTTCTATATAATGTAACTATGCTGCATTCACATATACTCCTTTATAATGTAACAATATATTCACATATACTCCTATATAATGTAACTATATATTCACATATACTCCTATATAATGTAACTTTGTATTCACATAAACTTCTATATAATGTAACTATATATTCACATATACTCCTTTATAATGTAACTATATATTCACATATACACCTATTTAATGTAACTATATATTTACATATACTTATATAATGTCACCATGTACTCACATATATACCTATATAATGTAACTATATATTTACATATACAATTATATAATGTCACCATGTACTCACATATACACCTATATAATGTAAATATATATTCACATATATACTTACATAATCTCCTATATAATGTAACTATATATTCACATATACACTTATATACTGTCACTATGTATTCACATATACACCTATATAATGTAACTATATATTCACAATCTCCTATATAATGTAACTATATATTCACATACACTCCTATATAATGTAACTATATATTCACATAATCTCCTATATAATGTAAATATGTATTCACATATACTCCTTTATAATGTAACTATGTATTCACATATACTACTGTATATAATGTAACTATATATTCACATATACTCCTATATAATGTAACTATATATTCACATATACTACTGTATAAAATGTAACTATATATTCACATATACTACTGTATATAATGTAACTATATATTCATATATACTACTGTATATAATGTAACTATATATTCACATATACTACTTTATATAGTGTAACTATATATTCACATATACTCCTATATAATGTAACTATGTATTCACATATACTCCTATATAATGTAACTATATATATCCACATATACTCCTATATAATGTAACTATATATTCACATATACTCCTATATAATGTAACTATATATTCACATATACTCCTATATAATGTAACTATATATTCACATATACTACTGTATATAATGTAACTATATATTCACATATACTACTTTATATAGTGTAACTATATATTCACATATACTCCTATATAATGTAACTATATATTCACATATACTACTGTATATAATGTAACTATATTTTCACATATACTCCTATATAATGTAACTATATATTCACATATACACTTATATAATGTCACCATGTACTCACATATATACCTATATAATGTAACTATATATTCACATATACACTTACATAATCTCCTATATAATGTAACTATATTTTCACATATACACTTATATAATGTCACCATGTACTCACATATACACCAATATAATGTAACTATATATTCACATATACAATTATATAATGTCACCATGTACTCAAATATACACCTATATAATGTACCTATATGTTCACATATACACTTACATAATCTGTATATTGTAACTATATATTCACTTATACACTTATATAATGTCACCATGTACTCACATATACACCTATATAATGTAACTATATATTCACATAATCTCCTACATAATGTAACTATATATTCACATATTCTCCTATATAATGTAACTATATATTAACATAATCTCCTATGTAATTTAACTATGTATTCATATAAACACTTATATAATGTCACCATGTACTCACATAATCTCCTATATAATGTAACTTTATATTCGCATATACTTCTATATAATGTAACTATATATTCAAATATACTCCTATATAATGTAACTATATGTTCACATAATCTCCTATATAATGTAACTATATATTCACATATACTCCTATATAATGTAACTTTGTATTCACATAAACTTCTATATAATGTAACTATGCTGCATTCACATATACTCCTTTATAATGTAACAATATATTCACATATACTCCTATATAATGTAACTATATATTCACATATACTCCTATATAATGTAACTTTGTATTCACATAAACTTCTATATAATGTAACTATATATTCACATATACTCCTTTATAATGTAACTATATATTCACATATACACCTATTTAATGTAACTATATATTTACATATACTTATATAATGTCACCATGTACTCACATATATACCTATATAATGAAACTATATATTTACATATACAATTATATAATGTCACCATGTACTCACATATACACCTATATAATGTAAATATATATTCACATATATACTTACATAATCTCCTATATAATGTAACTATATATTCACATATACACTTATATACTGTCACTATGTATTCACATATACACCTATATAATGTAACTATATATTCACAATCTCCTATATAATGTAACTATATATTCACATACACTCCTATATAATGTAACTATATATTCACATAATCTCCTATATAATGTAAATATGTATTCACATATACTCCTTTATAATGTAACTATGTATTCACATATACTACTGTATATAATGTAACTATATATTCACATATACTCCTATATAATGTAACTATATATTCACATATACTACTGTATAAAATGTAACTATATATTCACATATACTACTGTATATAATGTAACTATATATTCATATATACTACTGTATATAATGTAACTATATATTCACATATACTACTTTATATAGTGTAACTATATATTCACATATACTCCTATATAATGTAACTATATATATCCACATATACTCCTATATAATGTAACTATATATTCACATATACTCCTATATAATGTAACTATATATTCACATATACTCCTATATAATGTAACTATATATTCACATATACTACTGTATATAATGTAACTATATATTCACATATACTACTTTATATAGTGTAACTATATATTCACATATACTCCTATATAATGTAACTATATATTCACATATACTACTGTATATAATGTAACTATATTTTCACATATACTCCTATATAATGTAACTATATATTCACATAATCTCCTATATAATGTAACTATGTATTCACATACACTCCTATATAATGTAACTATATATTCACATATACTCTTATATAATGTAATTATATATTCAAATATACTCCTATATAATGTAACTATATATTCACATACACTCCTATATAATGTAACTATATATTCACATATACTACTGTATATAATGTAACTATATATTCACATATACTCCTATATAATGAAACTATATATTCACATACACTCATATATAATGTAACTATATATTCACATATACTACTGTATATAATGTAACTATATATTCACATATACTACTATATATAATGTAACTATATATTCACATATACTCCTATATAATGTAACTATATATTCACATATACTACTGTATATAATGTAACTATATATTCACATATACTCCTATATAAGGTAACTATATATTCACATATACTCCTATATAAAGTAACTATATATTCACATATACTCCTATATAATGTAACTATATATTCACATATACTACTGTATAAAATGTAACTATATATTCATGTATACTACTGTATATAATATAACTATATATTCACATATACTACTGTATATAATGTAACTATATATTCACATATACTACTTTATATAATGTAACTATATATCCACATATATTCATATATAATGTAACTATATATTCACATATACTCCTATATAACGTAACTATATATTCACATATACTCCTATATAATGTAACTATATATATCCACATATACTCCTATATAATGTAACTATATATTCACATATACTCCTATATAATTTAACTATATATTCACATATACTCCTATATAATGTAACTATATATTCACATAATCTCCTATATAATGTAACTATATATTCACATACACTCCTATATAATGCAACTATATATTCACTTATACTCCTATATAATGTAACTATATATTCACATATACTCCTATATAATGTAACTATATATTCACATATACTACTGTATATAATGTAACTATATATTCACATATACTATTGTATATAATGTAACTATATATCCACATACTCCTATATAATGTAACTATGTATTCACATATACTCCTATATAATGTAACTATATATATCCACATATACTCCTATATAATGTAACTATATATTCACATATACTCCTATATAATGTAACTATATATTCACATATACTCCTATATAATGTAACTATATATTCACATATACTCCTATATAATGTAACTATGTATTCACATATACTCCTATATAATGTAACTATATATATCCACATATACTCCTATATAATGTAACTATATATTCACATATACTCCTATATAATGTAACTATATATTCACATATACTACTGTATATAATGTAACTATATATTCACATATACTACTGTATATAATGTAACTATATATTCACATATACTCCTATATAATGTAACTATATAATCACATATACTACTGTATATAATCTAACTATATATTCACATATACTACTATATAATGTAACTATATATTCACATAATCTCCTATATAATGTAACTATGTATTCACATACACTCCTATATAATGTAACTATATATTCACATATACTCTTATATAATGTAATTAGATATTCACATATACTCCTATATAATGTAACTATATATTCACATACACTCCTATATAATGTAACTATATATTCACATATACTACTGTATATAATGTAACTATATATTCACATATACTACTATATATAATGTAACTATATATTCACATATACTCCTATATAATGTAAATATATATTCACATACACTCCTATATAATGTAACTATATATTCACATATAATACTACATTTAATGTAACTATATATTCACATATACTACTATATATATTGTAACTATATATTCACATATACTCCTATATAATGTAACTATATATTCACATATACTCCTATATAATGTAACTATATATTCACATATACTCCTATAAAATGTAACTATATATTCACATATACTATTGTATATAATGTAACTATATATCCACATACTCCTATATAAAGTAACTATATATTCACATATACTCCTATATAATTTAACTATATATTCACATATACTCCTATATAATGTAACTAAATATTCACATATACTCCTATATAATGTAACTATATATTCACATATATTCCTATAAAATGTAACTATATATTCACATATACTCCTATATAATGTAACTATATATTCACATATACTCCTATATAATGTAACTATATATTCACATATACTACTGTATATAATGTAACTATATATTCACATATACTCCTATATAATGTAACTATATATTCACATAATCTCCTATATAATGTAACTATGTATTCACATACACTCCTATATAATGTAATTATATATTCACATATACTCCTATATAATGTAACTATATATTCACATACACTCCTATATAATGTAACTATATATTCACATATACTACTGTATATAATGTAACTATATATTCACATATACTACTATATATAATGTAAATATATATTCACATATACTCCTATATAATGTAACTATATATTCACATACACTCCTATATAATGTAACTATATATTCACATATACTACTGTATATAAAGGAACTATATATTCACATATACTACTATATATAATGTAACTATGTATTCACATATACTCCTATATAATGTAACTATATATTCGCATATACTACTGTATATAATGTAACTATATATTCACATATACTCCTATATAATGTAACTATATATTCACATATACTCCTATATAAAGTAACTATATATTCACATATACTCCTATATAATGTAACTATATATTCACATATACTACTGTATAAAATGTAACTATATATTCACATATACTACTGTATATAATGTAACTATATATTCACATAAACTACTGTATATAATGTAACTATATATTCACATAATCTCCTATATAATGTAACTATGTATTCACATACACTCCTATATAATGTAACTATATATTCACATATACTCTTATATAATGTAATTATATATTCACATATACTCCTATATAATGTAACTATATATTCACATACACTCCTATATAATGTAACTATATATTCACATATATTACTGTATATAATGTAACTATATTTTCACATATACTCCTATATAATGTAACTATATATTCACATATACTCCTATATAATGTAACTATAGATTCACATATACTCCTATATAAAGTAACTATATATTCACAAATAATCCTATATAATGTAACTATATATTCACATATACTACTGTATAAAATGTAACTATATAGTCACATATACTACTGTATTTAATGTAACTATATATTCACATATACTACTGTATATAATGTAACTATATATTCACATATACTTCTATATATAATGTAACTATATATTCACATATCCTCCTATATAATGTAACTATATATTCACATATACTCCTATATAATGTAACTATATATTCACATATACTACAGTATATAATGTAACTATATATTCACATATACTACTATATATAATGTAACTATATATTCACATATACTACTGTATATAATGTAACTATATATTCACATATACTCCTATATAATGTAACTATATATTCACATATACTACTGTATAAAATGTAACTATATATTCACATATACTACTGTATATAATGTAACTATATATTCATATATACTACTGTATATAATGTAACTATATATTCACATATACTCCTATATAATGTTACTATATATTCACATATACTAATGTATATAATGTAACTATATATTCACATATACTCCTATATAATGTAACTATATATTCACATATACTACTGTATATAATGTAACTATATATTCACATATATTTATATAATGTCACCATGTACTCACATATATACCTACTGTATATAATGTAACTATATATTCACATATACTACTATATAATGTAACTATATATTCACATAATCTCCTATATAATGTAACTATGTATTCACATACACTCCTATATAATGTATCTATATATTCACATATACTCTTATATAATGTAATTATATATTCACATATACTCCTATATAATGTAACTATATATTCACAAACACTCCTATATAATGTAACTATATATTCACATATACTACTGTATATAATGTAACTATATATTCACATATACTACTATATATAATGTAACTATATATTCACATATACTCCTATATAATGTAACTATATATTCACATACACTCCTATATAATGTAACTATATATTCACATATACTACTGTATATAGTGTAACTATATATTCACATATACTACTATATATAATGTAACTATATAGTCACATATACTCCTATATATTGTAACTATATATTCACATATACTCCTATATAATGTAACTATATATTCACATATACACCTATATAAAGTAACTATATATTCACATATACTCCTATATAATGTAACTATATATTCACATATACTACTGTATAAAATGTAACTATATATTCACATATACTACTGTATATAATGTAACTATATGTTCACATATACTACTGTATATAATGTAACTATATATTCACAAATACTACTATATATTATGTAACTATATATTCACATATACTCCTATATAATGTAACTATATATTCACATATACTCCTATATAATGTAACTATATATTCACATACCATCCTATATAATGTAACTATATATTCACATATACTACTGTTTATAAAGTAACTATATATTCACATATACTACTATATATAATGTAACTATATATTCACATATACTCCTATATAATGTAACTATATATTCACATATACTAATGTATATAATGTAACTATATATTCACATATACTCCTATATAATGTAACTATATATTCACATATACTCCTATATAAAGTAACTATATATTCACATATACTCCTATATAATGTAACTATATATTCACATATACTACTGTATAAAATGTAACTATATATTCACATATACTACTGTATATAATGTAACTATATATTCACATATACTACTGTATATAATGTAACTATATATTCACATACACTACTATATAATGTAACTATATATTCACATAATCTCCTATATAATGTAACTATGTATTCACATACACTCCTATATAATGTAACTATATAATCACATATACTCTTATATAATGTAATTATATATTCACATATACTCCTATATAATGTAACTATATATTCACATACACTACTATATAATGTAACTATATATTCACATATACTACTATATATAATGTAACTATATATTCACATATACTCCTATATAATGTAACTATATATTCACATACACTCCTATATAATGTAACTATATATTCACATATACTACTGTATATAATGTAACTATATATTCACATATACTACTATATATAATCTAACTATATATTCACATATACTCCTATATAATGTAACTATATATTCACATATACTCCTATATAAAGTAACTATATATTCACATATACTCCTATATAATGTAACTATATATTCACATATACTACTGTATAAAATGTAACTATATATTCACATATACTACTGTATATAATGTAACTATATATTCACATATACTACTGTATATAATGTAACTATATATTCACATATACTACTATATATAATGTAACTATATATTCACATATCCTCCTATATAATGTAACTATATATTCACATATACTCCTATATAATGTAACTATATATTCACATATACTACAGTATATAATGTAACTATATATTCACATATACTACTATATATAATGTAACTATATATTCACATATACTCCTATATAATGTAATATATATTCACACATACTACTGTATATAATGTAACTATATATTCACATATACTCCTATATAATCTAACTATATATTCACATATACTCCTGTATAAAATGTAACTATATATTCACATATACTACTGTATAAAATGTAACTATATATTCACATATACTACTGTATATAATGTAACTATATATTCATATATACTACTGTATATAATGTAACTATATATTCACATATACTCCTATATAATGTTACTATATATTCACATATACTAATGTATATAATGTAACTATATATTCACATATACTCCTATATAATGTAACTATATATTCACATATACTACTGTATATAATGTAACTATATATTCACATATATTTATATAATGTCACCATGTACTCACATATATACCTATATAATGTAACTATATATTCACATATACTCCTATATAATGTAGCTATATATTCACATACACTCCTATATATTGTAACTATATATTCACATATACTACTGTATATAATGTAACTATATATTCACATACACTACTGTATATAATGTAACTACGCTGCATTCACATATACTCCTTTATAATGTAACAATATATTCACATATACTCCTATATGATGTAACTATATATTCACATATACTCCTATATAATGTAACTATATATTCACATATAGTCCTATATAATGTAACTTTGTATTCACATAAACTTCTATATAATGTAACTATATATTCACATATACTCCTTTATAATGTAACTATATATTCACATATACACCTATTTAATGTAACTATATATTTACATATACTTATATAATGTCACCATGTACTCACATATATACCTATATAATGTAATTATATATTTACATATACAATTATATAATGTCACCATGTACTCACATATACACCTATATAATGTAAATATATATTCACATATATACTTACATAATCTCCTATATAATGTAACTATATATTCACATATACACTTATATACTGTCACTATGTATTCACATATACACCTATATAATGTAACTATATATTCACAATCTCCTATATAATGTAACTATATATTCACATACACTCCTATATAATGTAACTATATATTCACATAATCTCCTATATAATGTAAATATGTATTCACATATACTCCTTTATAATGTAACTATGTATTCACATATACTACTGTATATAATGTAACTATATATTCTTATATACTACTGTATATAATGTATCTATATATTCACATATACTCCTATATAATGTTACTATATATTCACATATACTAATGTATATAATGCAACTATATATTCACATATACTCCTATATAATGTAACTATATATTCACATATACTACTGTATATAATGTAACTATATATTCACATATATTTATATAATGTCACCATGTACTCACATATATACCTATATAATGTAACTATATATTCACATATACTCCTATATAATGTAACTATATATTCACATACACTCCTATATAATGTAACTATATATTCACATATACTACTGTATATAATGTAACTATATATTCACATATACTACTGTATATAATGTAACTATGCATTCACATATAGTCCTTTATAATGTAACTATATATTCACATATACTCCTATATAATGTAACTATATATTCACATATACTCCTATATAATGTAACTTTGTATTCTCATAAACTTCCATATAATGTAACTATATATTCACATATACTCCATTATAATGTAACTATATATTCAGATATACACCTATTTAATGTAACTATATATTTACATATACTTATATAATGTCACCATGTACTCACATATATACCTATATAATGTAACTATATATTTACATATACAATTATATAATGTCACCATGTACTCACATATACACCTATATAATGTAAATATATATTCACATATATACTTACATAATCTACTACATAATGTAACTATATATTCACATATACACTTATATACTGTCACTATGTTTTCACATATACACCTATATAATGTAACTATATATTCACAATCTCCTATATAATGTAACTATATATTCACATACACTCCTATATAATGTAACTATATATTCACATAATCTCCGATATAATGTAAATATGTATTCACATATACTCCTTTATAATGTAACTATGTATTCACATATACTACTGTATATAATGTAACTATATATTCACATATACTCCTATATAATGTAACTATATATTCACATATACTACTATATAACGTAACTATATATTCACATAATCTCCTATATAATGTAACTATATATTCACATATACTTATATAATGTCACCATGTACTCACATATATACCTATATAATGTAACTATATATTCACATATACACTTATATAATGTCACCATATACTCACATATATACCTATATAATGTAACTATATATTCACATATACACTTACATAATCTCCTATATAATGTAACTATATTTTCACATATACACTTATATAATGTCACCATGTACTCACATATACACCAATATAATGTAACTATATATTCACATATACAATTATATAATGTCACCATGTACTCACATATACACCTATATAATGTACCTATATGTTCACATATACACTTACATAATCTGTATAATGTAACTATATATTCACTTATACACTTATATAATGTCACCATGTACTCACATATACACCTATATAATGTAACTATATATTCACATAATCTCCTACATAATGTAACTATATATTCACATATTCTCCTATATAATGTAACTATATATTAACATAATCTCTTATGTAATGTAACTATATATTCACATAAACACTTATATAATGTCACCATGTACTCACATAATCTCCTATATAATGTAACTATATATTCGCATAAACTTCTATATAATGTAACTATATATTCAAATATACTCCTATATAATGTAACTATATATTCACATATACTACTGTATAAAATGTAACTATATATTCACATATACTACTGTATATAATGTAACTATATATTCATATATACTACTGTATATAATGTAACTATATATTCACATATACTCCTATATAATGTTACTTATATTCACATAAACTAATGTATATAATGTAACTATATATTCACATATACTCCTATATAATGTAACTATATATTCACATATACTACTGTATATAATGTAACTATATATTCACATATATTTATATAATGTCTCCATGTATTCACATATATACCTATATAATGTAACTATATATTCACATATACTCCTATATAATGTAGCTATATATTCACATACACTCCTATATAATGTAACTATATATTCACATATACTACTGTATATAATGTAACTATATATTCACATACACTACTGTATATAATGTAACTATGCTGCATTCACATATACTCCTTTATAATGTAACAATATATTCACATATACTCCTATATGATGTAACTATATATTCACATATACTCCTATATAATGTAACTATATATTCACATATACTCCTATATAATGTAACTTTGTATTCACATAAACTTCTATATAATGTAACTATATATTCACATATACTCCTATATAATGTAACTATATATTCACATATACACCTATTTAATGTAACTATATATTTACATATACTTATATAATGTCACCATGTACTCACATATATACCTATATAATGTAACTATATATTTACATATACAATTATATAATGTCACCATGTACTCACATATACACCTATATAATGTAAATATATATTCACATATATACTTACATAATCTCCTATATAATGTAACTATATATTCACATATACACTTATATACTGTCACTATGTATTCACATATACACCTATATAATGTAACTATATATTCACAATCTCCTATATAATGTAACTATATATTCACATACACTCCTATATAATGTAACTATATATTCACATAATCTCCTATATAATGTAAATATGTATTCACATATACTCCTTTATAATGTAACTATGTATTCACATATACTACTGTATATAATGTAACTATATATTCACATATACTCCTATATAATGTAACTATATATTCACATATACTCCTATATAACGTAACTATATACTCACATAATCTCCTATATAATGTAACTATGTATTCTCATATACTCCTTTATAATGTATCTATATATTCACATAATCTCCTATATAATGTAACTATATATTCACATATACTTATATAATGTCACCATGTACTCACATATATACCTATATAATGTAACTATATATTCACATATACACTTATATAATGTCACCATGTACTCACATATATACCTATATAATGTAACTATATATTCACATATACACTTACATAATCTCCTATATAATGTAACTATATTTCCACATATACACTTATATAATGTCACCATGTACTCACATATACACCAATATAATGTAACTATATATTCACATATACAATTATATAATGTCACCATGTACTCACATATACACCTATATAATGTACCTATATGTCCACATATACACTTACATAATCTGTATAATGTAACTATATATTCACTTATACACTTATATAATGTCACCAAGTACTCACATATACTACTGTATATAATGTAACTATATATTCACATAATCTCCTACATAATGTAACTATATATTCACATATTCTCCTATATAATGTAACTATATATTAACATAATCTCCTATGTAATGTAACTATATATTCACATAAACACTTATATAATGTCACCATGTACTCACATAATCTCCTATATAATGTAACTATATATTCGCATATACTTCTATATAATGTAACTATATATTCAAATATACTCCTATATAATGTAACTATATGTTCACATAATCTCCTATATAATATAACTATATATTCACATATACTCCTATATAATGTAACTATATATTCACATATACTCCTATATAACGTAACTATATATTCACATAATCTCCTATATAATGTAACTATGTATTCTCATATACTCCTTTATAATGTAACTATATATTCACATAATCTCCTATATAATGTAACTATATATTCACATATACTTATATAATGTCACCTTGTACTCACATATATAGCTATATAATGTAACTATATATTCACATATACACTTATATAATGTCACCATGTACTCACATATATACCTATATAATGTAACTATATATTCACATATACACTTACATAATCTCCTATATAATGTAACTATATATTCACATATACTCCTATATAATGTAACTTTGTATTCACATAAACTTCTATATAATGTAACTATATATTCACATATACTCCTTTATAATGTAACTATATATTCACATATACACCTATTTAATGTAACTATATATTTACATATACTTATATAATGTCACCATGTACTCACATATATACCTATATAATGTAACTATATATTTACATATAGAATTATATAATGTCACCATGTACTCACATATACACCTATATAATGTAAATATATATTCACATATATACTTACATAATCTCCTACATAATGTAACTATATGTTCACATATACACTTATATACTGTCACTATGTATTCACATATACACCTATATAATGTAACTATATATTCACAATCTCCTATATAATGTAACTATATATTCACATACACTCCTATATAATGTAACTATATATTCACATAATCTCCGATATAATGTAAATATGTATTCACATATACTCCTTTATAATGTAACAATGTATTCACATATACTACTGTATATAATGTAACTATATATTCACATATACTCCTATATAATGTAACTATATATTCACATATGCTCCTATATAACGTAACTATATATTCACATAATCTCCTATATAATGTAACTATGTATTCTCATATACTCCTTTATAATGTAACTATATATTCACATAATCTCCTATATAATGTAACTATATATTCACATATACTTATATAATGTCACCATGTACTCACATATATACCTATATAATGTAACTATATATTCACATATACACTTACATAATCTCCTATATAATGTAACTATATTTTCACATATACACTTATATAATGTCACCATGTACTCACATATACACCAATATAATGTAACTATATATTCACATATACAATTATATAATGTCACCATGTACTCACATATACACCTATATAATGTACCTATATGTTCACATATACACTTACATAATCTGTATAATGTAACTATATATTCACTTATACACTTATATAATGTCACCATGTACTCACATATACACCTATATAATGTAACTATATATTCACATAATCTCCTACATAATGTAACTATATATTCACATATTCTCCTATATAATGTAACTATATATTAACATAATCTCTTATGTAATGTAACTATATATTCACATAAACACTTATATAATGTCACCATGTACTCACATAATCTCCTAAATAATGTAACTATATATTCGCATAAACTTCTATATAATGTAACTATATATTCAAATATACTCCTATATAATGTAACTATATATTCACATATACTACTGTATAAAATGTAACTATATATTCACATATACTACTGTATATAATGTAACTTTATATTCATATATACTACTGTATATAATGTAACTATATATTCACATATACTCCTATATAATGTTACTTATATTCACATATACTAATGTATATAATGTAACTATATATTCACATATACTCCTATATAATGTAACTATATATTCACATATACTACTGTATATAATGTAACTATATATTCACATATATTTATATAATGTCAGCATGTACTTACATATATACCTATATCATGTAACTATATATTCACATATACTCCTATATAATGTAGCTATATATTCACATACACTCCTATATAATGTAACTATATATTCACATATACTACTGTATATAATGTAACTATATATTCACATACACTACTGTATATAATGTAACTATGCTGCATTCACATATACTCCTTTATAATGTAACAATATATTCACATATACTCCTATATGATGTAACTATATATTCACATATACTCCTATATAATGTAACTATATATTCACATATACTCCTATATAATGTAACTTTGTATTCACATAAACTTCTATATAATGTAACTATATATTCACATATACTCCTTTATAATGTAACTATATATTCACATATACACCTATTTAATGTAACTATATATTTACATATACTTATATAATGTCACCATGTACTCACATATATACCTCTATAATGTAACTATATATTCACATATACACTTATATAATGTCACCATGTACTCAAATATATACCTATATAATGTAACTATATATTCACATATACACTTACATAATCTCCTATATAATGTAACTATATTTTCACATATACACTTATATAATGTCACCATGTACTCACATATACACCAATATAATGTAACTATATATTCACATATACAATTATATAATGTCACCATGTACTCACATATACACCTATATAATGTACCTATATGTTCACATATACACTTACATAATCTGTATAATGTAACTATATATTCACTTATACACTTATATAATGTCACCATGTACTCACATATACACCTATATAATGTAACTATATATTCACATAATCTCCTACATAATGTAACTATATATTCACATATTCTCCTATATAATGTAACTATATATTAACATAATCTCCTATGTAATGTAACTATATATTCACATAAACACTTATATAATGTCACCATGTACTCACATAATCTCCTATATAATGTAACTATATATTCGCATATACTTCTATATAATGTAACTATATATTCAAATATACTCCTATATAATGTAACTATATGTTCACATAATCTCCTATATAACGTAACTATATATTCACATATACTCCTATATAATGTAACTTTGTATTCACATAAACTTCTATATAATGTAACTATATATTCACATATACTCCTTTATAATGTAACTATATATTCACATATACACCTATTTAATGTAACTATATATTTACATATACTTATATAATGTCACCGTGTACTCACATATATACCTATATAATGTTACTATATATTTACATATACAATTATATAATGTCACCATGTACTCACATATACACCTATATAATGTAAATATATATTCACATATATACTTACATAATCTCCTATATAATGTAACTATATATTCACATATACACTTATATACTGTCACTATGTATTCACATATACACCTATATAATGTAACTATATTTCACAATCTCCTATATAATGTAACTATATATTCACATACACTCCTATATAATGTAACTATATATTCACATAATCTCCTATATAATGTAACTATGTATTCACATTTACCACTGTATATAATGTAACTATATATTCACATATACTCCTATATAATGTAACTATATATTCACATATACTCCTATGTAACGTAACTATATATTCACATAATCTCCTATATAATGTAACTATGTATTGTCATATACTCCTTTATAATGTAACTATATATTCACATAATCTCCTATATAATGTAACTATATATTCACATATACTTATATAATGTCACCATGTACTCACATATATACCTATATAATGTAACTATATATTCACATATACACTTATATAATGTCACCATGTACTCACATATATACCTATATAATGTAACTATATATTCACATATACACTTACATAATCTCCTATATAATGTAACTATATATTCACATATACTCCTATATAATGTAACTATATATTCACATATACTACTGTATAAAATGTAACTATATATTCACATATACTACTGTATATAATGTAACTATATATTCACATATACTACTGTATATAATGTAACTATATATTAACATAATCTCCTATATAATGTAACTATATATTCACATACACTCCTATATAATGTAACTATATATTCACATAATCTCCTATATAATGTAAATATGTATTCACATATACTCCTTTATAATGTAACTATGTATTCACATATACTACTGTATATAATGTAACTATATATTCACATATACTCCTATATAATGTAACTATATATTCACATATACTCCTATATAACGTAACTATATATTCACATAATCTCCTATATAATGTAACTATGTATTCTCATATACTCCTTTATAATGTAACTATATATTCACATAATCTCCTATATAATGTAACTATATATTCACATATACTTATATATTGTCACCATGTACTCACATATATAGCTATATAATATAACTATATATTCACATATACACTTATATAATGTCACCATGTACTCACATATATACCTATATAATGTAACTATATATTCACATATACACTTACATAATCTCCTATATAATGTAACTATATATTCACATATACTCCTATATAATGTAACTTTGTATTCACATAAACTTCTATATAATGTAACTATATATTCACATATACTCCTTTATATGTGAATATTAAGGAGTATATGTGAATATATAGTTACATATATACATATATATATTCACATATATACTTACATAATCTCCTATATAATGTAACTATATATTCACATATACTCTTATATACTGTCACTATGTATTCACATATACACCTATATAATGTAACTATATATTCACAATCTCCTATATAATGTAACTATATATTCACATACACTCCTATATAATGTAACTATATATTCACATAATCTCCTATATAATGTAAATATGTATTCACATATACTCCTTTATAATGTAACTATGTATTCACATATACTACTTTATATAATGTAACTATATATTCATATATACTACTGTATATAATGTAACTATATATTCACATATACTCCTATATAATGTTACTATATATTCACATATACTAATGTATATAATGCAACTATATATTCACATATACTCCTATATAATGTAACTATATATTCACATATACTACTGTATATAATGTAACTATATATTCACATATATTTATATAATGTCACCATGTACTCACATATATACCTATATAATGTAACTATATATTCACATATACTCCTATATAATGTAACTATATATTCACATACACTCCTATATAATGTAACTATATATTCACATATACTACTGTATATAATGTAACTATATATTCACATATACTACTGTATATAATGTAACTATGCATTCACATATACTCCTTTATAATGTAACTATATATTCACATATACTCCTATATGATGTAACTATATATTCACATATACTCCTATATAATGTAACTTTCTATTCACATAAACTTCTATATAATGTAACTATATATTCACATATACTCCTTTATAATGTAACTATATATTCACATATACACCTATTTAATGTAACTATATATTTACATATACTTATATAATGTCACCATGTACTCACATATACCTATACAATGTAAATATATTTTTACATATACAATTATATAATGTCACCAAGTACTCACATATACACCTATATAATGTAAATATATATTCACATATATACTTACATAATCTCCTATATAATGTAACTATATATTCAAATATACACTTATATACTGTCACTATGTATTCACATATACACCTATATAATGTAACTATATATTCACAATCTCCTATATAATGTAACTATATATTCACATATACTCCTATATAACGTAACTATATATTCACATAATCTCCTATATAATGTAACTATGTATTCTCATATACTCCTTTATAATGTAACTATATATTCACATAATCTCCTATATAATGTAACTATATATTCACATATACTTATATAATGTCACCATGTACTCACATATGTACCTATATAATGTAACTATATATTCAAATATACACTTATATAATTTCACCATGTACTCACATATATACCTATATAATGTAACTATATATTCCCATATACACTTACATAATCTCCTATATAATGTAGCTATATTTTCACATATACACTTATATAATGTCACCATGTTCTCACATATACACCAATATAATGTAATTATATATTCACATATACAATTATATAATGTCACCATGTACTCACATATACACCTATATAATGTACCTATATGTTCACATATACACTTACATAATCTGTATAATGTAACTATATATTCACTTATGCACTTATATAATGTCACCATGTACTCACATATACACCTATATAATGTAACTATATATTCACATAATCTCCTACATAATGTAACTATATATTCACATATTCTCCTATATAATGTAACTATATATTAACATAATCTCCTATGTAATGTAACTATATATTCACATAAACACTTATATAATGTCACCATGTACTCACATAATCTCCTATATAATGTAACTATATATTCGCATATACTTCTATATAATGTAACTATATATTCAAATATACTCCTAAATAATGTAACTATATGTACACATAATCTCCTATATAATGTAACTATATATTCACATATACTCCTATATAATGTAACTTTGTATTCACATAAACTTCTATATAATGTAACTATATATTCACATATACTCCTTTATAATGTAACTATATATTCACATATACACCTATTTAATGTAACTATATATTTACATATACTTATATAATGTCACCATGTACTCACATATACACCTATATAATGTAAATATATATTCGCATATATACTTACATAATCTCCTATATAATGTAACTATATATTCACATATACACTTATATACTGTCACTATGTATTCACATATACACCTATATAATTTAACTATATATTCACAATCTCCTATATAATGTAACTATATATTCACATACACTCCTATATAATGCTAACTATATATTCACATAATCTCCTATATAATGTAAATATGTTTTCACATATACTCCTTTATAATGTAACTATGTATTCACATATACTACTGTATATAATGTAACTATATATTCACATATACTCCTATATAATGTAACTATATATTCACATATACTCCTATATAACGTAACTATATATTCACATAATCTCCTATATAATGTAACTATGTATTCTCATATACTCCTTTATAATGTAACTATATATTCACATAATCTCCTATATAATGTAACTATATATTCACATATACTTATATATTGTCACCATGTACTCACATATATAGCTATATAATGTAACTATATATTCACATATACACTTATATAATGTCACCATGTACTCACATATATACCTATATAATGTAACTATATATTCACATATACACTTACATAATCTCCTATATAATGTAACTATATATTCACATATACTCCTATATAATGTAACTTTGTATTCACATAAACTTCTATATAATGTAACTATATATTCACATATACTCCTTTATATGTGAATATTAAGGAGTATATGTGAATATATAGTTACATATATACATATATATATTCACATATATACTTACATAATCTCCTATATAATGTAACTATATATTCACATATACTCTTATATACTGTCACTATGTATTCACATATACACCTATATAATGTAACTATATATTCACAATCTCCTATATAATGTAACTATATATTCACATACACTCCTATATAATGTAACTATATATTCACATAATCTCCTATATAATGTAAATATGTATTCACATATACTCCTTTATAATGTAACTATGTATTCACATATACTACTTTATATAATGTAACTATATATTCATATATACTACTGTATATAATGTAACTATATATTCACATATACTCCTATATAATGTTACTATATATTCACATATACTAATGTATATAATGCAACTATATATTCACATATACTCCTATATAATGTAACTATATATTCACATATACTACTGTATATAATGTAACTATATATTCACATATATTTATATAATGTCACCATGTACTCACATATATACCTATATAATGTAACTATATATTCACATATACTCCTATATAATGTAACTATATATTCACATACACTCCTATATAATGTAACTATATATTCACATATACTACTGTATATAATGTAACTATATATTCACATATACTACTGTATATAATGTAACTATGCATTCACATATACTCCTTTATAATGTAACTATATATTCACATATACTCCTATATGATGTAACTATATATTCACATATACTCCTATATAATGTAACTTTCTATTCACATAAACTTCTATATAATGTAACTATATATTCACATATACTCCTTTATAATGTAACTATATATTCACATATACACCTATTTAATGTAACTATATATTTACATATACTTATATAATGTCACCATGTACTCACATATACCTATACAATGTAAATATATTTTTACATATACAATTATATAATGTCACCAAGTACTCACATATACACCTATATAATGTAAATATATATTCACATATATACTTACATAATCTCCTATATAATGTAACTATATATTCAAATATACACTTATATACTGTCAATATGTATTCACATATACACCTATATAATGTAACTATATATTCACAATCTCCTATATAATGTAACTATATATTCACATATACTCCTATATAACGTAACTATATATTCACATAATCTCCTATATAATGTAACTATGTATTCTCATATACTCCTTTATAATGTAACTATATATTCACATAATCTCCTATATAATGTAACTATATATTCACATATACTTATATAATGTCACCATGTACTCACATATGTACCTATATAATGTAACTATATATTCAAATATACACTTATATAATTTCACCATGTACTCACATATATACCTATATAATGTAACTATATATTCCCATATACACTTACATAATCTCCTATATAATGTAGCTATATTTTCACATATACACTTATATAATGTCACCATGTTCTCACATATACACCAATATAATGTAATTATATATTCACATATACAATTATATAATGTCACCATGTACTCACATATACACCTATATAATGTACCTATATGTTCACATATACACTTACATAATCTGTATAATGTAACTATATATTCACTTATGCACTTATATAATGTCACCATGTACTCACATATACACCTATATAATGTAACTATATATTCACATAATCTCCTACATAATGTAACTATATATTCACATATTCTCCTATATAATGTAACTATATATTAACATAATCTCCTATGTAATGTAACTATATATTCACATAAACACTTATATAATGTCACCATGTACTCACATAATCTCCTATATAATGTAACTATATATTCGCATATACTTCTATATAATGTAACTATATATTCAAATATACTCCTAAATAATGTAACTATATGTACACATAATCTCCTATATAATGTAACTATATATTCACATATACTCCTATATAATGTAACTTTGTATTCACATAAACTTCTATATAATGTAACTATATATTCACATATACTCCTTTATAATGTAACTATATATTCACATATACACCTATTTAATGTAACTATATATTTACATATACTTATATAATGTCACCATGTACTCACATATACACCTATATAATGTAAATATATATTCGCATATATACTTACATAATCTCCTATATAATGTAACTATATATTCACATATACACTTATATACTGTCACTATGTATTCACATATACACCTATATAATTTAACTATATATTCACAATCTCCTATATAATGTAACTATATATTCACATACACTCCTATATAATGTAACTATATATTCACATAATCTCCTATATAATGTAAATATGTATTCACATATACTCCTTTATAATGTAACTATGTATTCACATATACTACTGTATATAATGTAACTATATATTCACATATACTCCTATATAATGTAACTATATATTCACATATACTCCTATATAACGTAACTATATATTCACATAATCTCCTATATAATGTATCTATGTATTCTCATATACTCCTTTATAATGTAACTATATATTCACATAATCTCCTATATAATGTAACTATATATTCACATATACTTATATATTGTCACCATGTACTCACATATATAGCTATATAATGTAACTATATATTCACATATACACTTATATAATGTCACCATGTACTCACATATATACCTATATAATGTAACTATATATTCACATATACACTTACATAATCTCCTATATAATGTAACTATATATTCACATATACTCCTATATAATGTAACTTTGTATTCACATAAACTTCTATATAATGTAACTATATATTCACATATACTCCTTTATATGTGAATATTAAGGAGTATATGTGAATATATAGTTACATATATACATATATATATTCACATATATACTTACATAATCTCCTATATAATGTAACTATATATTCACATATACTCTTATATACTGTCACTATGTATTCACATATACACCTATATAATGTAACTATATATTCACAATCTCCTATATAATGTAACTATATATTCACATACACTCCTATATAATGTAACTATATATTCACATAATCTCCTATATAATGTAAATATGTATTCACATATACTCCTTTATAATGTAACTATGTATTCACATATACTACTTTATATAATGTAACTATATATTCATATATACTACTGTATATAATGTAACTATATATTCACATATACTCCTATATAATGTAACTATATATTCACATATACTACTGTATATAATGTAACTATATATTCCCATATATTTATATAATGTCACCATGTACTCACATATATACCTATATAATGTAACTATATATTCACATATACTCCTATATAATGTAACTATATATTCACATACACTCCTATATAATGTAACTATATATTCACATATACTACTGTATATAATGTAACTATATATTCACATATACTACTGTATATAATGTAAGTATGCATTCACATATACTCCTTTATAATGTAACTATATATTCACATATACTCCTATATGATGTAACTATATATTCACATATACTCCTATATAATGTAACTTTGTATTCACATAAACTTCTATATAATGTAACTATATATTCACATATACTCCTTTATAATGTAACTATATATTCACATATACCCCTATTTAATGTAACTATATATTTACATATACTTATATAATGTCACCATGTACTCACATATACCTATATAATGTAAATATATTTTTACATATACAATTATATAATGTCACCAAGTACTCACATATACACCTATATAATGTAAATATATATTCACATATATACTTACATAATCTCCTATATAATGTAACTATATATTCACATATACACTTATATACTGTCACTATGTATTCACATATACACCTATATAATGTAACTATATATTCACAATCTCCTATATAATGTAACTATATATTCACATACACTCCTATATAATGTAACTATATATTCACATAATCTCCTATATAATGTAAATATGTATTCACATATACTCCTTTATAATGTAACTATGTATTCACATATACTACTGTATATAATGTAACTATATATTCACATATACTCCTATATAATGTAACTATATATTCACATATACTCCTATATATCGTAAATATATATTCACATAATCTCCTATATAATGTAACTATGTATTCTCATATACTCCTTTATAATGTAACTATATATTCACATAATCTCCTATATAATGTAACTATATATTCACATATACTTATATAATGTCACCATGTACTCACATATATACCTATATAATGTAACTATAAATTCACATATACACTTATATAAAGTCACCATGTACTCACATATATACCTATATAATGTAACTATATATTCACATATACACTTACATAATCTCCTATATAATGTAACTATATTTGCACATATACACTTATATAATGTCACAATGTACTCACATATACACCAATATAATGTAACTATATATTCACATATACAATTATATAATGTCACCATGTACTCACATATACACCTATATAATGTACCTATATGTTCACATATACACTTACATAATCTGTATAATGTAACTATATATTCACTTATACACTTATATAATGTCACCATGTACTCACATATACACCTATATAATGTAACTATATATTCACATAATCTCCTACATAATGTAACTATATATTCACATATTCTCCTATATAATGTAACTATATATTAACATAATCTCTTATGTAATGTTACTATATATTCACATAAACACTTATATAATGTCACCATGTACTCACATAATCTCCTATAAAATGTAACTATATATTCGCATAAACTTCTATATAATGTAACTATATATTCAAATATACTCCTATATAATGTAACTATATGTTCACATAATCTCCTATATAATGTAACTATATATTCACATATACTCCTATATAATGTAACTTTGTATTCACATAAACTTCTATATAATGTAACTATATATTCACATATACTCCTTTATATTGTAACTATATATTCACATATACACCTATTTAATGTAACTATATATTTACATATACTTATATAATGTCACCATGTACTCACATATATACCTATATAATGTAACTATATATTTACATATACAATTATATAATGTCACCATGTACTCACATATACACCTATATAATGTAAATATATATTCACATATATACTTACATATTCTCCTATATAATGTAACTATATATTCACATATACACTTATATACTGTCACTATGTATTCACATATACACCTATATAATGTACCTATATATTCACAATCTCCTATATAATGTAACTATATATTCACATACACTCCTATATAATGTAACTGTATATTCACATAATCTCCTATATAATGTAAATATGTATTCACATATAATCCTTTATAATGTAACTATGTATTCACATATACTACTGTATATAATGTAACTATATATTCACATATACTCCTATATAATGTAACTATATATTCACATATACTCCTATATAACGTAACTATATATTCACATAATCTCCTATATAATGTAACTATATATACACATATACTTATATAATATCACCATGTACTCACATATATACCTATATAATGTAACTATATATTCACATATACACTTATATAATGTCACCATGTACTCACATATACCTATATAATGTAACTATATATTCACATATACTCTTACATAATCTCCTATATAATGTAACTATATATTCACATATACTCCTATATAATGTAACTTTGTATTCACATAAACTTCTATATAATGTAACTATATATTCACATATACTCCTTTATAATGTAACTATATATTTACATATACACCTATTTAATGTAACTATATATTTACATATACTTATATAATGTCACCATGTACTCACATATACACCAATATAATGTAACTATATATTCACATATACAATTATATAATGTCACCATGTACTCACATATACACCTATATAATGTACCTATATGTTCACATATACACTTACATAAACTGTATAATGTAACTATATATTCACTTATACACTTATATAATGTCACCATGTACTCACATAATCTCCTATATAATGTAACTACATATTCGCATATACTTCTATATAATGTATCTATATATTCAAATATACTCCTATATAATGTAACTATATGTTCACATAATCTACTATATAATGTAACTATATATTCACATAATCTCCTATATAATGTAACTATATATACACATATACTTATATAATGTCACCATGTACTCACATATACTCCTATATAATGTAACTATATATTCACATAATCTCCTATATAATGTAACTATATATTCACATAATCTCCTATATAATGTAACTATATATTCACATAATCACCTTTATAATGTAACTATATATTCACTTAATCTCCTATATAATGTAACTATATATTCACATATACTCCTATATAATGTAACTATATATTAACATAATCTACTATATAATGTAACTATATATTCACATATACTCCTCTATAATGTAACTATATATTCAAATAATCTCCTATATAATGTAACTATGTATTCACATATACTGCTATATAATGTAACTATATATTCACATATACACTTATATAATGTCACCATTTACTCACATATACACCTATATAATGTAACTATATATTCACATAATCTATATAATGTAACTATATATTCACATATACTCCTATATAATGTAACTATATATTAACATAATATACTATATAATGTAACTATATATTCACATAAACACTTATATAATGTCAACATGTACTCACATAATCTACTATATAATGTAACAATATATTCACATATACTCCTACATAATGTAACTATATATTCACATAATCTCCTATATAATGTAACTATATATTCAAATAATCTCCTATATAATGTAACTATATATTCACATATACTCCTATATAATGTAACTATATATTCACATAATCTACTATGTAATGTAACTATATATTCACATATACTCCTCTATAATGTAACTATATATTCACATAATCTCCTATATAATGTAACTATGTATTCACATATACTGCTATATAATGTAACTATATATTCACATATACACTTATTTAATGTCACCATGTACTCACATATACACCTATATAATGTAACTATATATTCACATAATCTCCTATATAATGTAACAATATATTCACATATACTCATATATAATGTAACTATATATTAGCATAAAATCCTATATAATGTAACTAAATATTCACATAAACACTTATATAATGTCACCATGTACTCACATAACCTACTACATAATGTAACTATATATTCACATATACTCCTATATAATGTAACTATATATTCACATAATCTCCTATATAATGTAACTATATATTCACATATACTCCTATATAATGTAACTATATATTCACATAATCTACTATATAATGTAACTATATATTCACATATACTCCTATATAATGCAACTATATATTCACATAATCTACTATATAATGTAACTATATATTCACATATACTCCTCTATAATGTAACTATATATTTACATAATCTCCTATATAATGTAACTATATATTCACATATACTCCTATATAATGTAACTATGTATTCACATATACACTTATATAATGTCACCATGTACTCACATATACACCTATATAATGTAACTATATATTCACATAATCTATATAATGTAACTATATATTCACATATACTCCTATATAATGTAACTATATATTAACATAATATCCTATATAATGTAACTATATATTAACATAAACACTTATATAATGTCACCATGTACTCATATAATCTACTATATAATGTAACTATATATTCACATATACTCCTATATAATGTAACTATATATTCACATAATCTCCTATATAATGTAACTATATATTCACATAATCTCCTATATAATGTAACTATATATTCACATATACTCCTATATAATGTAACTATATATTCACATAATCGACTATGTAATGTAACTATATATTTACATAATCTCCTATATAATGTAACTATATATTCACATATACTCCTATATAATGTAACTATGTATTCACATATACTGCTATATAATGTAACTATATATTCACATATACTCCTATATAATGTAACTATATATTCACATATACTCCTATATAATGTAACTATATATTCACATATACTCCTATATAATGTAACTATATATTCAAATAATCTCCTATATAATGTAACTATGTATTCACATATACTGCTATATAATGTAACTATATATTCACATATACACTTATATAATGTCACCATGTACTCACATATACACCTATATAATGTAACTATATATTCACATAATCTATATAATGTAACTATATATTCACATATACTCCTATATAATGTAACTATATATTAACATAATATACTATATAATGTAACTATATATTCACATAAACACTTATATAATGTCAACATGTACTCACATAATCTACTATATAATGTAACAATATATTCACATATACTCCTACATAATGTAACTATATATTCACATAATCTCCTATATAATGTAACTATATATTCAAATAATCTCCTATATAATGTAACTATATATTCACATATACTCCTATATAATGTAACTATATATTCACATAATCTACTATGTAATGTAACTATATATTCACATATACTCCTCTATAATGTAACTATATATTCACATAATCTCCTATATAATGTAACTATGTATTCACATATACTGCTATATAATGTAACTATATATTCACATATACACTTATTTAATGTCACCATGTACTCACATATACACCTATATAATGTAACTATATATTCACATAATCTCCTATATAATGTAACAATATATTCACATATACTCATATATAATGTAACTATATATTAGCATAAAATCCTATATAATGTAACTAAATATTCACATAAACACTTATATAATGTCACCATGTACTCACATAACCTACTACATAATGTAACTATATATTCACATATACTCCTATATAATGTAACTATATATTCACATAATCTCCTATATAATGTAACTATATATTCACATATACTCCTATATAATGTAACTATATATTCACATAATCTACTATATAATGTAACTATATATTCACATATACTCCTATATAATGCAACTATATATTCACATAATCTACTATATAATGTAACTATATATTCACATATACTCCTCTATAATGTAACTATATATTTACATAATCTCCTATATAATGTAACTATATATTCACATATACTCCTATATAATGTAACTATGTATTCACATATACACTTATATAATGTCACCATGTACTCACATATACACCTATATAATGTAACTATATATTCACATAATCTATATAATGTAACTATATATTCACATATACTCCTATATAATGTAACTATATATTAACATAATATCCTATATAATGTAACTATATATTCACATAAACACTTATATAATGTCACCATGTACTCACATAATCTACTATATAATGTAACTATATATTCACATATACTCCTATATAATGTAACTATATATTCACATAATCTCCTATATAATGTAACTATATATTCACATAATCTCCTATATAATGTAACTATATATTCACATATACTCCTATATAATGTAACTATATATTCACATAATCGACTATGTAATGTAACTATATATTTACATAATCTCCTATATAATGTAACTATATATTCACATATACTCCTATATAATGTAACTATGTATTCACATATACTGCTATATAATGTAACTATATATTCACATATACTCCTATATAATGTAACTATATATTCACATACAAACACTATTGTGAGGTGTTCAGAATAGACTGGAAATGAGGGGAAATTAAGGTTATTGGGGTTAATAATAGCATAGGAGCAGAAAAACCCACAAATTCTGTGATTTTAGCTGTTTTTATGCTTTTTAAAAAAAAAATACAGATCCAAAACACAAAACCCAGAACCCAAAACACGGAAGGGTGGTTTTGGCAAAACCAATCCAGATCCAAAACACGAAGAAAGATCCAGATCCAAAACCAAAACACGAAAAGTGGCCGGTGCACACCCCTACTTTTTATGTCCAAAAGGTTGCACCGAGGTAGGTGGATGACTATGCTAAGCGATACGAGTGGGCGGCACAAACATGTGGCCCATCTAAGAGTGACACTGCAGTGGCAGACAGGATGGCAGTTTGAAAAACTAGGCCCCAAACAGTACATAATGCAAAGAAAAAAAAAGAGGTGCAAGATGGAATTGTCCTTGGGCCCTCCCACCCACCCTTATGTTGTATAAACAGGACATGCACACTTTAACAAACCAATCATTTCAGCGCCAGGGTCTGCCACACGACTGTGGCTGAAATGATTGGTTCGTTTGGGCCCCCACAAAACAAGCTGGCAATTAATCTGTCCCTGCACAAACTGGCTCTACGGAGGCAAGATGTCGTCCTCATCCTCCTCATCCACCGATTCCTCACCCTCTTCAGTGTTGTGTACATCCTCATCCTCATAGAGTATTAATTCATCCCCGCTGGAATCCACCACCACAGGTCCCTCTGTACGATCTGGAGGCTGATCTCCCTGGAAGAGTTGATAATTCATTTTTATGAACATAATCTTCTCCACATTTTGTGGAAGCAACCTCCTATGCCTTACGCTGACAAGGTTCCCGGCTGCACTAAACACTCTTTCGGAGTACACACTGGAGGGGGGGCAACTCAGGTAAAATAGAGCCAGTCTGTACAGGGGCCTCCAAATTGCCTCTTTTTCCTGCCAGTACAGGTACAGACTGTCTGACATGCCTACTTGGATGCTGTCACTGATGTAATCCTCCACCATTCTGTCAATGGTGACAATATCATGTGCAGTGACAGTAGACATGTCAGAAATTGTTGGCATGTCCTTCAGTCTGGACCAGATGTCCAAACCGGCCCTTGACTTATGACACAGGGGCACGCATGGCGCTGCTACTGTGTTGATGCACATGCGGCTACAGCGCATACATTTCACTCACAAACACAGAAAAAAAAGAATTGTTTATTTTTTGTGGAGCACACTTTGGGGGTTACACCACCCTTTAACAGACTTATGGGACAGAGGTGCACGTTTGGCGCTGCTCCTTTGTTGATGCACGTACAGTGCACCCAATTCACAAACACAGAAGAAAATGTTTTATTTTTGTTGGAGTGCACTTTGGGGATTACACCAGCCTTTAACAGACAGACCCACGCTTGGCGCTGCTGCTTTGAGGATGCAGGTGCGGCTACTGCGCATACATTTCGCACACAAACACAGAAAAAAAATTATTGTTTATTTTTTGTGGAGCGCACTTTGGGGGTTACACCACCCTTTAACAGACTTATGGGACACAGGCGCACGTTTGGCGCTGCTCCTTTGTTGATGCACGTACAGTGCACCCAATTCACAAACACAGAAGAAAATGTTTTATTTTTGTTGGAGTGCACTTTGGGGGTTACACCACCCTTTAACAGACAGACCCACGCTTGGCGCTGCTGCTTTGAGGATGCAGGTGCGGCTACTGTGCATACATTTCGCACACAAACACAGAAAAAAAAGAATTGTTTCTTTTTTGTGGAGCGCACTTTAGGGGTTACACCACCCTTTAACAGACAGACTCACGCTTGGCGCTGCTGCTTTGAGGATGCAGGTGCGGCTACAGCCCACACAATTCACAAAGACAGAAAAAAAATAAGAATTTTTAATTTTTTGTGGAGCGCACTTTGGGGGTTACAGCACCCATTCACAGACAGATGCACGCTTGGTGCTGCTGCTTTGAGGATGCAGGTCCAGCTACTGTGCATACATTTCACTCACAAACACAGAAAAAAATAATTGTTTATTTATTGTGGAGTGCACTTTCGGGGTTACACCACCCTTTAACAGACAGACACACGCTTGGCGCTGCTGCTTTGAGGATGCAGGTGCTGTTACAGCCCACACAATTCACAAAGACAGAAAAAAATAGAATTTTTTACTTTTTGTGGAGCGCACTTTGGGGATTACACATTCACAGACAGATGCACGCTTGGCGCTGCTGCTTTGAGGATGCACGTCCAGTGCACACAATTCAGAAACACAGAAGAAAATGTTTTATTTGTGTTGGAGTGCACTTTGGGGGTTACACCACCCTTTAAGAGATGAGCCAGCTGGCCCTTTACTTATGGGACACAGGCGCACGCTTGGCGTTGCTCCTTTGTTGATGTACGTGCAGCCACAGTGCACACAATTCACAAACACAGAAAATTATTTTTTATTTTGTTTGGAGTGCACTTTGGGGGTTACAGCACCCTTTAACAGTCAAGCCAGCCGGCCCTTTACTTATGACACAGGTGCACGCTTGACGCTACTTTGTTGATGCACGTGCGGCTACAGCGCACACAATTCACAAACCAGAAATAATTATTTTTTTATTTGTTTGGAGTGCACTTTGGGGGTTACAGCACCCTTTAACAGACGAGCCAGCCGGCCCTTTAATTATGACACAGGGGCACTTTGGGGGTTACAGCACCCTTTAACGGACAAGCCAGCCGGCCCTTGATTTATGACACAGGCGCACGCTTGGCGCTACTTTGTTGATGCACGTGCGGCTACAGCGCACACAATTCACAAACACAGAAATAATATTTTTTTTATTTGTTTAGAGTGCACTTTGGGGGTTACACCACCCTTTAACAGACGAGCCAGCCGGCCCTTTACTTATGACACAGGGGCATGCTTGGAACTACAGTACTTTGTTGATGCACGTGCGGCTACTGCGCACACAATTCACAAACACAGAAAAAAAAATATTTTTTTTTTGGAGTGCACTTTGGGAGTTACAGCACCCTTTAATGGTCAAGCCAGATGGCCCTTTACTTATGACACAGGCGCACGCTTGGCGCTACTTTGTTGATGCACGTGCGGCTAATGCGCACACAATTCACAAACACAGAATTTTTATTTTTTATTTTTGCACTTGGGGGAGCACCCCTGATGGACAGAGCACCCCCTGGACAACACTACAGCACCCCTTTAGAACTGGGACACTGCACAGGACTTTGGAGTGAACACAGCCCCTATGGACAACTGACTGCACAACACAGTCCAGCCAGCCCCTATGGACTTTGGAGGAGTGGACACAGCCCCTATGGACAACAGCAGCACAGCACAACACAGCCAGCCCCTATGGACTTTGGAGGAGTGGACACAGCCCCTATGGACAACAGCAGCACAGCTCAATACAGCACAGCACAACACTACACTGCACTACACTACACTACACAGCCCAGCCAGCCCTAACTCCCACCCTCCCTCTTCATTGTCCACAGCCGAGTGATAAAATGGCGCCGACGTGGGTACCTTATATAGAATCCAAAACCCGCGAGACCCGGAAGGCGGGATGATGACGTTTTGCCTCGATTTCAGATCCGAGTCAGGCTGGAAAAGTCGAGCCTGACTCGGATCGGCCTCGGATCGGGGGGGCTTGGGGGGGTTCGGGTTTCAGAAATCCGAACCCGCTCACCCCTAGTTTTTACATAAACTTGAAGTGTATATTCTACACCAAACTGCAACGTTCAGGAGCAGGGACCCGTTAAATGTATAGGACGTGTTTAAAGCTCTACTGTCTGCCACTGTTGAGTGTCACAGTGGGGGGCAGTAGTCACAATGCCTTCCAGCATCCCTGTATGGCTATACAGTCACCAGATATACTCATCAGCTGGTGAGTTGTATACTAACCTGCCCCACTCAAGTTCAGCTCCATCAAAACGGTGTATAACAGTGAACACCAATAAAAGCACTCCACTGTGGTAATAGTATGGATGAGTGGGTTCGGATCTCAGAGATCCGAACCCGCCCGAACTTCGGGGATCCGAGGCAGATCCGAGTCAGCTCGGGTTTTCCTGCCTGACTCAGATCTGAAAATGAGGCAATCATCCCGCTGTCGGATTCTCGCGGGTTTTGGATTCTATAAAGGTCCGGTGATCGCCGCCATTTTTTCATTACTTGCTGTGGAGAGTGAAGAAGGAGGGATCTGGGATCTGTGCTGTGGATGTTGTACGCTGACGCTGTGCATAGGGGCTGGCTATTGTTGTCCATATAGGGGCTGGCTGTTTTCCTGTCCATAACGGCTGGCTGTTGTCTATAGAGGGGTTGGCTGTTGTCCTGTCCATAAGGGCTGGCTGGCTGTTATCTACAGAGGGGCTGGCTGGCTGTTGTCCTGTCTATAGGGGCTGGCTGGTTGTAGTGCTGTATTGTCCAGGGGGTGCTCTGTTCTTCAGGGGTGCTCTTCACCCACCCCCCAGTGTGAAAGAAAAGTAATAATAATAATTTTTTGGTGTGTGTTAGCCACACTTGTCATCAATGCAGGGGTGCTGTGCTGCTGTCTGTTAAGGGGCTGCTGCCTCTTTCAGGGGTTCACCCCAGAGTTCAAATAAAAAAAATAAGCAATTATTTTTGTGTGCATGTTAGCCACACCTGTCATCGGCGTAGGTGCGCAGGGGTGCTGTCTGTCAAGGGGCTGCTGCCCAAACAATAAGAAACAATTTTTTTTGTGTGCATGTTAGCCACACCTGTCATCGGCGTAGGTGCGCAGGGGTGCTGTCTGTCAAGGGGCTGCTGCCCAAAAAATAAGAAACAATTTTTTTTGTGTGCGTGTTAGCCACACCTGTCATCGGCGTAGGTGCGCAGGGGTGCTGTGCTGCCTGTGTTGTTTATTAAGAGGCTGCTGCCTCATTCGGGTGCTCTCCCTCCCAGGGCCGTAGCTACGGTAGTACGGACGGTGCCATCGCACAGGGCACCACAGGTCAGAGAGTGCTGTTTGGGCCTGTCAAATTTCTGTTTATTATCATTCTTGCTTGTAGCTTCCTCTTATTTCATCCCCAGCATCTCCTGGCCTCTCCTATCTCTTTCCTAGCCCTTCCCCATGAAGCCATGGCCCTTTTTTGGGTGCATTATGTCCCTTTGAAAAATAAGGGGGGCACCAATGCTCTTTCTGGTACAGGGCAACAAAAAGTCTAGTTACGGCTCTGCTCCCTCCCAAGTGCCAAAAAAATATTAGTTAATCAATCAATCAGTTTTTTTTGTGTGTGTGCACATTAGCCATGTCATCACAAAACGCCTCTGCTGAGATTTGCATAAACATTTTCAAAGGTGAAAATAGAGGATATGGTTTAAAAAATGGAATAAAGCAGCTAAAACTGCGTTCTCTGATTATAGTGTCCCTACTCCCTACCCATGGCCCCTCTACCTGACTTTCAGTGAGTCAGAGGGGCAACTCCATGCAGCCATATTCCAGAGTGCAGCTGCTACTCCTGTAGTCCAGGTCAGAAGATGTGTAGGGGGTGTGGTGATGATATGGACTAAAAATGGAGCTCACATCCACTAAAGTGGACAATGATCCCCAATCTAACAGGGAGCGCAACAGTAATTTATACACAACACAGGATGGAATGACGATTTAGGCTTGGGTGATGGTATAATCTGGAGTGATGTATACATCAACTTCACACAATATTAATTTGTCCCCGCTAGAATCCACCATTACAGGTGCCTCTGTAATTTTTGAATGTAATTGACAGTAAAGGTTGTTCTCGTAGAATGTGTATTTCATTTTGATGGACATCATCTTTTCCACATTTTGGGGAAGTAGTCTAAGGCCGATCACTGACAAGGTTCCCGGCTGTGCTGAAAACTCTTTCTGAGTACACACTGGAAGGTGGGCAGCTCAAGTAAAGCAAAGGCAGTTTTATGTGTAAGGGCCTCCAAAGGGTATATTTATTTACTAAAGTTTCTAAAAATTAAAAGTGTTCATGTTGCCCATAGCAATCAATCAGATCCTGTCTATCATTTTGTAGAATGCAATAGAGAAATGATAACTACAATCAGATTGGTAGCTATGGGCAACATGAACACTTTTTAGAAACTTTAGTAAAACTAAAATTAACCCCAAATTGCCTCTTTTTCCTTCCAGTAGCTATTTACATGTATCTCTTTATTTTCAGATCTGTGTCCGTTGGGAAGAAAAAACAAAGTCTTCATCCCTTCTGGGATGAAAATCCACTCTCAGCAAGCAGGCATGGTGCTCAAGAATTCCCAAAAAAGACACAAGGTAAAACTTAAACCTTAAACTGAAATGTTGCATTCAATGCTCTGTTCCGCTTGTTCACATTTCTAAGTAATATGGTAAAGTGGACAGTGGGAACAATGGCAATTTGAAGGCCACTAACTAACTCTGTTTTTTTTAATGTCCCTGTATAGGTTGGGAAATGCCTTTACTTCCACTAAACCAAAGGATTATTTAAATCAATTGTTTTTGGAAACACTCTTTGCTGGTCCCCTTCTGGGATGAAAATCCACTCCTAGCCACAGAAGCAGGCGCAGGATTCTTAAGAAAGACGCAATGTAAGGCCTAATCAGGGGTAGCCAACCTCGGTCCTCGAGGGCTACTAACAGTTCATGTTTTCCAGACCACCTAGCTGGTACACAGGTGTATTCATTAATCACCAATACATTTGTAAAGATCCACAGGTGGAGTTAATTATTACAGTTATTATTCTGTGAGGAGACCTGGAAAACATGCACTGTTGGTAGCTCTCAGGGTTAGTTAAATCATAGATCTTACGCTTGAGGCCACTTACTAACTCTGTTTTTTTTTAATGTCCCTGTACAGGTTGGGAAATGCTTTTTCATGTGGAAAGCACTACTAGAAATCTTCCTGGTCCCCTTCTGGGATGAGAAAATCCACTCCGAGCAACAGCCATGCTCAAGTATTATGCTGTGGCAAGAACTGATGTGAATGTGTAAAAAATTTTTTGTAAATGCCTCCTCCCCTCCCCTTCTCCCTCAAAAGTTTTCTTTGGAATCAAATTATGAAATAAAATTTACTACCAATCAACCCTTCCTGTCCCTGCCCTGCCTTCAACTACATACATACTCCAACTCCCTCAGGTCTCTCTTGAATCATAAAAGTGTTTCCTGATGTGCCATGTTTGAAGTTGAACTGCCATGTGTTTGTGCCGCCCACTGCTGCCGCTTAGCTTAGTCAGCCAGCTAGCTTGGTGCAAATTTTAGGCCTAAATTGGATGAAAACAATATAGTGAGCTGTGAGGTGGTCAAAATTAACTGGAAATTAGTGGAAATAAATGTTATTGAGGTGAATAATATTGTAGGAACAAAAACAGGCCCATTTTATGTGATTTTAGCGATTTTTATGATATTTAAGAAAAAATCCAGATCCAATACCAAAACCGAAAAACAAAACACGGAGGTGAGATTTTGGCAAAACCAATCCAGATCCAAAACCAGAGGAGGATCCAGATCCAAAACCAAAACATCGGGGTAAGTGCACATCTCTAAATAACATATGCTGGAATGGATATGACATTTCTTTCTCCACGGGGCACTTTGAAAGAAATTTTTATCTTTTGAACGTTTGCCGCTCTTATATTAGTGCTGCTACCTAATCTGTTCTTACCCGTCTAAACTTCGCTATCTTACTGTATCTTACATCTACACCTGCAATGGAAGCTACAGCCACCGGGAAAGACTGACAAACGGAGATCCAGGCTCCTCACAAGTGGGTAGAGCTGAGATATCATGACCTTCGCACAGCAGAACAGGTGTTCCAGTTACAGATCCCCTGTGCTTACCATTCCGGTGGAAAAACATACGGTCATCAGGGGAGACCACCACATGGAGCCTGGCAGGTATAATTCTAATACTAGACTCCTTAACATTGGACGCATAGCATAAGGGGTTTTTACAGTTAAACACTCCATTTGGAATATTATCAGCTCCCCGATCAAGGATAGAGCTATGTCTCTCATATCCTCAGAGCTCTGAATATATTTACAGGACAATTCTAAAAAGGACTCTGATAAAAGCACCTTACAGGTATTCATCTATTGCAGCACTAATATATACTAATCCTTTGAAGAAAGAGAAATACAGTGATACTATTGTGAATTGATACACTGTTAAAAGTCCATGTGCTTTATACGGGTGCCATTATTTTAGATAGAGGAGAATAATATAATACACACTGTTGGAGTATATATATTTTATACTGATTAATCTCAGCGATTATATTTTATTTTAATAAATCAGAATTTATAGCAATAAATAATTGATTCTTATATGAAGTTTTAGTGAACGTGTCAATTGTATCCACTCCTTGGTTCAAAAGCTGCTATACACATTGTTACTTATTTTTTTCCTTGGGGCTGACTAAAGGCCCCCATACATCAGCAATCGATTCTGGCAATTCTGCAATTTGCAGATGATTGTATAAAAATATCTTCAATGTATGGGCTTCACAGATCGCAGATTGCATCCAAAAAGTGATTGGAATTGTTAAATCAGATTGTCCAACATATTGGATTTCACAGATCAATTGGGACAGTAGATTACTAGTATATGGAGATGATCAGCAGATTTGCAGACCATTACAAGTAAAATGATGGGCCTTTCAAGATTTGCAGATCTGTGTTTGCTGAAAATGATCTGCCAATAACTGAAAAAGATCTGTAATGTATGGGCGCAGATTACTAGATTGGGAAATCCTAAAATCGGGCAATAAATCGTCAAATTGTTCAATTGTGGTTTTCAGATTGCTGATGTATGGGGGCATTTAGGCTTGTTTCTGCATTACTGGGTCTAAAAGAATTGCCTACAATTAATGAGACCTCTATCATGACTCCATCTGATAAGGTCACCATTCAAAGAATGCTTGAGGACTATTTTAATGATAACGGCCAAATTGGCATGTCAGACAGTCCGTTTGAGTACTGGCAGGAAAAAAAGGCAATCTGGAAATTGCACGGGGTCGGCGCACATCCCTACTTATTAATGTACTAAATGGACAGTACTGGAAATTAGTCTAGGTCATATTGACCAAGTAAGACTGTGTAAATTGGAGTCAGTGTAATCTAATGGGTCTATTCATCAAAGTTCTGTTTTGCATTTGATTTTATGTTCAATTTAGCTCACCTGAAATCAAATCAAATCAAGATATCACTGACAAAATCCCACATTTACAGAAATTTGATTCTGTAAGCCTTTTCTAAATTGAATTTGATGTGGTAGGATTTTGACTAGTGATTTCTTAAACACGGAATCGAACTAAAAATCACCCAAAATAATAGATCTGGTAATTTTAGCATGAGCAGGTGCCAGTTACACAGAAACATGCAGAGACCTGTGAGATCCGTGCATCTTTCTGTGTGAAAAAAACTCATTAAAAGTGTAAAATAAAATTAAAATCCACATGGGGTATCCCTCTAAATGCACAACCAGCACCAGGCTTTTCTGAGCCAGTCCTGGTTTGAAAATACAGGGGGACAAAAGATGTAGGGTTCTCCCATATTTTCAACATCCAGCACCGGGCTCAGTGAGTCCTTGTACGGGGAACAAAATGAATAGGGTCCCCTGTATTTTCCAAAACCAGCATTGGACTCTTTTTTAGCGGGGGTGTAATGTTGCTAGCCAGCCCAGGTTAAGGTTCCCTGGGGAAGTGGGGACCCCCCTTGGAGTGAGGGATATACACTCAACTGAGGATGTGAAGTATGTGGAAAAACCATATCAATTACAAAGACGTATAAAGTAATTATGTTTATTGATATTAAAATCTCTAAATCCCAATTAGGGATGGCTGTATGTACCCCAATCACCTTCTCACTGTGCGGGATGAGATGCTCTTTCAGGGATTGTCTTTCCGTAAGGTCTTTTATCTTGTCAGTTCCATATGTTACCCTGATGTGGTTTTCTATTAGACCATCAGTGAGGGACGTAAACTTAGGGGTGACTGATAAGAAATGGAAGCGGTGTACCGCACGTATGATCACCAAAATCTCTGTCCTAAATTTCCATCTTGGCTTTCTCTGGGGAGTGGGTCCCAAACAGGTGCAATATTGATGTCTTTTACACCCAGGATGTGGTGATCATTATCTGTTAGCTTCTCCCTGGGGTATAGAAGTATGTTCTTTCTCACTAATGAGCTCCGTCTTCCGGCTCCCTCTGCAGGCATGTGATGGGCGAGACGTCATGACGTATGATGTCTCTCCCATGCAGGAGAAGAGCTGGCGGGACTAAGCGGACAGCGGCGGTCGCGTCAGAAACGAGAATCAGGTAAGTTTTTTTTTCTCTCTTTGTGTGTGTAGGGGGGGGCACTGAAATAGGGGGTGACCGCTACAGGGGGCACTTTATAGGGGTGGCCACTACTGGGGGCACTGAAATAAGGGGTGGCCGCTACTGGGGGCACTTATGGGGGGGAGCCTGCTACTGGGGGCTCTGTATATGGATGACCACTACTGGGGACAATTTAGGGGGGTGGCCACTACTGGGGGAACTATATAGGGGTGGCCACTACTGGGGGCACTGTATAGGGGTGGCCACTACTGGGGGCACTGTATAGGGGTGGCCACTACTGGGGGTAATTTAGGGGGGTTGCACTGTATAGGGGGGACACTCTACTGGGGGCTCTGTATAGGGGGGCTACTAATGGGTGCAACGCAGCATAGGGGGATTCCTACTGGAGGGTTACTACTGGGGGCACTGCATAGGGGGGGCGCAAGTCCATTACATTGCCAGGGGCGCTTGGATCCCTAGATACACCCCTGCTGTCTCCATCTGATCCTGCTTCTGTATTCTGCTTCTGCAGATCACTGTAATTCTCCGCTACAAGTGAGTCCCAGAGGTCCAGGTGTACAGTGTATGTAAGCACTGCCTGTGTCTTATTCACAGTGCTGAGACAAGCAGCTAAGCTGCCGGATGTCTGTCTCCATCTGATCCTGCTTCTGTATTCTGCTCCTACAGATCACTGTAACCCTCCTCTACAGGTGACTCCCAGAGGTCCAGGTGTATTGTGTAAGTGAGCACTGTCTGTGTCTTATTCACAGTGCTGAGACAGGCGGCTAAGCTGCCGGATGTCTGTCTCCATCTGATCCTGCTTCTGTATTCTGCTCCTGCAGATCACTGTAACCCTCCTCTACAGGTGACTCCCAGAGGTCCAGGTGTACAGTGTAAGTGAGCACTGTCTGTGTCTTATTCACAGTGCTGAGACAGGCGGCTAAGCTGCCGGATGTCTGTCTCCATCTGATCCTGCTTCTGTATTCTGCTCCTACAGATCACTGTAACCCTCCTCTACAGGTGAGTCCCGGAGGTCCAGGTGTACAGTGTAAGTGAGCACTGCCTGTGTCTTATTCACAGTGCTGAGACAGGCGGCTAAGCTGCCGGATGTCTGTCTCCATCTGATCCTGCTTCTGTATTCTGCTCCTGCAGATCACTGTAACCCTCCTCTACAGGTGACTCCCAGAGGTCCAGGTGTACAGTGTAAGTGAGCACTGTCTGTGTCTTATTCACAGTGCTGAGACAGGCGGCTAAGCTGCCGGATGTCTGTCTCCATCTGATCCTGCTTCTGTATTCTGCTCCTACAGATCACTGTAACCCTCCTCTACAGGTGAGTCCCGGAGGTCCAGGTGTACAGTGTAAGTGAGCACTGCCTGTGTCTTATTCACAGTGCTGAGACAGGCGGCTAAGCTGCCGGATGTCTGTCTCCATCTGATCCTGCTTCTGTATTCTGCTCCTGCAGATCACTGTAACCCTCCTCTACAGGTGAGTCCCGGAGGTCCAGGTGTACAGTGTAAGTGAGCACTGTCTGTGTCTTATTCACAGTGCTGAGACAGGCGGCTAAGCTGCCGGATGTCTGTCTCCATCTGATCCTGCTTCTGTATTCTGCTCCTACAGATCACTGTAACCCTCCTCTACAGGTGAGTCCCGGAGGTCCAGGTGTACAGTGTAAGTGAACACTGCCTGTGTCTTATTCACAGTGCTGAGACAGGCGGCTAAGCTGCCGGATGTCTGTCTCCATCTGATCCTGCTTCTGTATTCTGCTCCTGCAGATCACTGTAACCCTCCTCTACAGGTGAGTCCCGGAGGTCCAGGAGTACAGTGTAAGTGAGCACTGTCTGTGTCTTATTCACAGTGCTGAGACAGGCGGCTAAGCTGCCGGATGTCTGTCTCCATCTGATCCTGCTTCTGTATTCTGCTCCTACAGATCACTGTAACCCTCCTCTACAGGTGAGTCCCGGAGGTCCAGGTGTACAGTGTAAGTGAGCACTGCCTGTTTCTTATTCACAGTGCTGAGAGAGGCGGCTAAGCTGCCATATGTCTGTCTCCATCTGATCCTGCTTCTGTATTCTGCTCCTACAGATCACTGTAACCCTCCTCTACAGGTGACTTCTGGAGGTCCAGGTGTACAGTGTAAGTGAGCACTGCCTGTGTCTTATTCACAGGGCTCAGACAGGCGGCTAAGCTGCCGGATGTCTGTCTCTGCCTCATCCTGCTTTTGTATTCTCCCGGCCAGACTGGACAGCAGCGGTGTCCGTTGTAGTGGCAATAGGGTCTGTAGCACCAAGGAGTGTGCTCCAGCACTGTGGGAAGTAGATCTCTGTTCTATATTAACCATGCGGTTGTGTCATGCCTGGTTTAGCCAGAAGTCTGCCACTGGTGCAGCGTTCAGTCCTCTGCTGGGCTCGGTAACTTAGCAGCATGGCAGTGTGCGGCCAGGTGGGCATGTCTGTAGTAGGTCGGCCAATCACAGCTTCAACTGGGATTTTATGTGAAACTGCATCTAATCACCTGGACTAAGTCTCCTCTTTTTGTTACTGACATACTCCTCATCCTCACTACGTTTTCTCTTCATAGTTTTTGGAAATGGTGTAACTATTGCAGTTTCTAGGCATCCAGTTTCTAGGCATCCAGTTTCTAGGTAAGCTGAACTAAGTCTCCTCCTTTTGTTAGTGCCATACTCTTCACAACGTTTTCTCTTCCTATTTTTTGGAAATGGTGTAAAGGTTCCAGCTTCTAGGCACTTTATGAGATGTTCCCTCATTAGTTCATTGTTGTAGCTGCTGGTGGGAATGTCGTTGTAGAAGAGCAGCTCCACAGCATTTGCTATGGCATATACCACACAGTCAAGTGAGTTTTCCGGCTGTTGTTCCACGTCCAGGATTCTGATCATTTTCAGCGTGTTTCTTGGAACAACAGTTCCGTAGAGGTCTTGTAGTTGTTTAAGAGCACAGGGGGTAAACATTAACTCTTGAAGACTGTCTGCAACTTGTATCTCCCCATTCCGAAAGCAGGACAGGAAACAGTGTTGGTGACACTTATCTGCGTGGATCTGTACTGCAGGCCCAGAGACGGGGATGTACGAGCTAAATATTGCTCCCCATGTGCTTTGCAAGCCTTGCGTATTAAATTGTCGCTGCAGTATGTTCTGGGCGGCATCAATGATGCTGGCTTCCAGATGCCCGCGGCCCTGCAGGCTGAGTCTATGTTCATGTGTTAGCCATAAATGAGCCAGCCACATTATCTGTAAATGTGCAAGAAAAAAGTGGAATTAGGGATAAATGGCAATATGTTTCTACCTACTAAACCAATGTTATTTACATGTGCAATAAAGACACATGCACAGCATTTGCCCATTGCTTAGGACACTAGGTAATGGTATACAAGGGTGGTAGGGTACTACATATGTAATCAATGTAACAGTATAGTCAAAGTATTTGCCGGAAGCCAATGAGAGTAAAATGAATTAGTGGTATATAACAAAACATATAGCATAAAGGAGACATGCTGGTATATGAAATCCGGTCCTAAAGAACACCAATGTTTTGCAGCAAACCGGGAACAATAAAACATAAGACTGGTAAAGAATGAAAGCCAACGCCGTAAGGTCACATGACTGCTTTTGCCCATTCTGTGCCTTCATGCCGCTGTGCACAAATGTCACTGTAAGATGGCATTGTAGCACGTTTATGTTCTGGCTGATGACAATGTAGCTGTGGGTTATTATTATTCGGTTGCAGTTATGATAAAGTCAGTGTGGCCTGGCTGTGTTGGCCTATTAAGGAAAGAGTAGGAAAGTCATGGTAGGTAACTTTGGCCTACAGTATTTGTGTTTTCAGGGGCTTCACTAGATATCAGCAACCAGGAAAGAGGTCCTGACTGTCAGGCATCTTTCTTCTTAGTCATGTGAGTGCTGATAACATTCTGTAACTTATTATGTTTCCCAATGGTGAGATGTGGAGTGAATTAGGACAGTGTCAGGGTGCAGTAGTATACTCTCACATGTGCACTGACCATCTGCCAGATCCCTCTCCCATGTCACTGTAGCACATGAAGCATGTAGACACTGCCGTTTCCATGTCATGTCATTGCAGAGTGGGAACTGGGCAGTGACAATGTGATCACACGTAACCTCCCTGACGTGTGGGAGTGCCATGGGATTGTTGTGGACATGTAGTAAAAGCCATATGTGATTCTGAGTTGTACATAGGGGGAATGGAAGTCTGTGTCTGATGTATCTCTTCCCTTGTACCCAGCATGTTGGTGGTGCAAGTACTAATGATGATGGTTATGGCGGCTGGCGTAATATTAATGGGCGGCGCAGGTTTCTATGTACAGATGCACAAACTCCTGCATGAGCTGAATGTATAGCCGCATTAGTATAAGGTAGTGACTCTGAATACAATTACTGTATATATAGCCACTTTGCATGTGACTCAGAATAAGCCCCCTAATATATGTATAGCGTAAGGGAGAGGGGATAAGATGGTGTACTAAGCCATTCCTTAGTAGTCTGTATGAGTTTAGCAATGGTTGTTATTAGTCAGTGACATATGTAATATGCAGAGTATGCCTGGTATATCTATGTGATTAGGGGCCTATTCATCACTGGGGGCCTGGAATCAAGTTATTGTATTACAGTCATTTATGTGTTAAAATATCCACATAGAGCTGATTGTGTAGGCCAGGGATATTCAACTTGTGGCCCTCTAGTGGCTGTAGAACTACACATCCCAGCATGCTCTGCCTCAGTTTTGCTGTTAGGGCATGATAAAGCTGAGCAGGGCATGCTGGTATGTGTAGTTCCGCAGCTGCTGGAGGGATGCATGTTGAATCCCACTGATGTAGGACAAACAAGTCACAACATGAAACAGACAGAACAGGAGAGTACAATAAGAAATTCTAATTCTGATATTGATGAGATACATTCTAAGGCGCTTATTTATATTATAGGTGTGGAAATCCCAATTGTAGAAGAAAATATGATTAATGATGATTGGCAACAAAAACAATTAGAAATAAATAAAGAAAAGATGACAGGGAAAATAATATCCCACCCTGCTAATAATACAACATAGCTCTAACTAAGCACAAATGGTCATAGCATGGTCTACTTACAGCTAATACACGGGTACAAACATGGTTGTGAGGTCCCCCAAAAAGCTGCAACCAGCACCGGTCTATGCCAGGCTTAGATGGTCCCACTATAATAGTGCCATGTTATTAAGCTATATTTTAAAATTAGATTTACTTTAAAATATTCTTACCTTAGACTCTCGTATCAGCAAAAAGCGTTAAAGTAATGAAAAAAATGCGTGTAGATAGCTATACCGATATATAACTAGAACACAACTCACTCTCATCCAATAACTGATTGTCCTGTACCAAGCAGGGCCTTTTTTCCCATACCTGAGTGACATCACAAAGGCAGCCTGTGACATCATCAGCCTCAACCTGCCTGCTTTCCACCACTGCATGTAATGACTCACATGCTTTACTATAATGTTTGTTTACCAGGGATAGCTGGGCTACAAGAAAATGGTCTTTGTTCACCAGCATGCAGATGATGCCAACAATTACATTCTAATTCCCATAACAAAAGTGTGTGAGGGCCCCTATGTACCACCCAATGGGGAGAAATATATATAACACACGTAACTATGACAAGGATGATACCCCCCCCCCCTCAGCTCTGGGTCACATAGCAGCTGCACCCCTTGCACCCATGGTAGTTATGCCCATGGCCACGCGGTAAATTGTATTGAGCCCTAAAAGTTTTAATGACCACTACTTTATACCATTGTATTATGCAGCATTTTCCAATAGTACACAGAATAAAACAGAGCAGTCCTGAAGGGAAAGGGCACCACAGGCCCATGTGCCTATACCAAAGCCACCTTCTAACAGTGATTTGTCAGGTGTCACAAGGGAGCAGCGCTCTGAAGATTAGGAATTGGTGCAAACATTTGGACATTTGTGGCTGTATAGTGTTCCTATTTTAGGTGTGGACATTTATAATTCTCTATGGATGTGAAGAAGCTGCACACTGGCTATAAAATAAAAAATTATTAGTTAAAAGAAGTTGAAAATTTTTTTTTTTATTCCGCTGTACCCCAGTTTATTCATATAAGCACTGTGACGTTGTGTGCTGTACCCCCCAGTGTATACATATATAAGCACTGTGACGTTGTGTGCTGTACCCCCCCAGTGTATACATATATAAGCACTGTGACGCTGTGTGCCGCAATCCGCCCCAGTGTATACATATATAAGCACTGTGACGCTGTGTGCCGTACTCCCCCCCAGTGTATACATATATAAGCACTGTGACGCTGTGTGCCGTACTCCCCCCCAGTGTATACATATATAAGCACTGTGACGCTGTGTGCTGTACTCCCCCCCAGTGTATACATATATAAGCACTGTGATGCTGTGTGCCGTACTCCCCCCCAGTGTATACATATATAAGCACTGTGATGCTGTGTGCCGTACTCCCCCCCAGTGTATACATATATAAGCACTGTGACTCTGTGTGCTGTACCCCCCCAGTGTATACATATATAAGCACTGTGATGCTGTGTGCTGTACTCCCCCCAGTGTATACATATATAAGCACTGTAACGCTGTGTGCCGCAATCCGCCCCAGTGTATACATATATAAGCACTGTGACGCTGTGTGCCGTACTCCCTACCAGTGTATACATATATAAGCACTGTGACGCTGTGTGCTGTACTCCCCCCCAGTGTATACATATATAAGCACTGTGATGCTGTGTGCCGTACTCCCCCCCAGTGTATACATATATAAGCACTGTGACGCTGTGTGCTGTACTCCCCCCCAGTGTATACATATATAAGCACTGTGATGCTGTGTGCCGTACTCCCCCCCAGTGTATACATATATAAGCACTGTGATGCTGTGTGCCGTACTCCCCCCCAGTGTATACATATATAAGCACTGTGACGCTGTGTGCCGTACTCCCCCCAGTGTATACATATATAAGCACTGTGATGCATGGGCCGTACTCCCTACCAGTGTATACATATATAAGCACTGTGATGCTGTGTGCTGTACTCCCTCCCAGTGTATACATATATAAGCACTGTGACGCTGTGTGCCGTACTCCCTACCAGTGTATACATATATAAGCACTGTGATGCTGTGTACCATACTCCCTCCCAGCGTATACATATATAAGTAGTGTGATGCTGTGTACCGTACTCCCTCCCAGTGTATACATATATAAGTAGTGTGATGCTGTGTGCCGTACTCCCCCCAGTGTATACATATATAAGCACTGTGACACTGTGTGCTGTACCCCCCCAGTGTATACATATATAAGCACTGTGACGCTGTCTGCCGTACTCCCCCCAGTGTATACATATATAAGCACTGTGACGCTGTGTGCCGTACTCCCCCCAGTGTATACATATATAAGCACTGTGACGCTGTGTGCCGTACTCCCCCCCAGTATATACATATATAAGCACTGTGACGCTGTGTGCCGTACTCCCCCCCAGTGTATACATATATAAGCACTGTGACACTGTGTGCCGTACTCCCCGTGTATACATATATAAGCACTGTGATGCTGTGTGCTGTACTCCCCCCCAGTGTATACATATATAAGCACTGTGACGCTGTGTGCCGTACTCCCCCCAGTGTATACATATATAAGCACTGTGATGCTGTGTGCTGTACTCCCCCCCAGTGTATACATATATAAGCACTGTGACGCTGTGTGCCGTACTCCCCCCAGTGTATACATATATAAGCACTGTGACACTGTGTGCCGTACTCCCCGTGTATACATATATAAGCACTGTGACGCTGTGTGCTGTACTCCCCCCCAGTGTATACATATATAAGCACTGTGACGCTGTGTGCAGTACTCCCCCCAGTGTATACATATATAAGCACTGGCAGGCTTTACGAGCTGATAGCGTTCAGCCATCTATTGAGGGTAAGTATTAGATTATTTGCTTTGCTTCTTTGTTTGAATCCATTAGCTGCAGGGCGGTCCAATGATCGCCTGGTGGCGGCGCCAACGTGGGATCTCATATGATTGGGAGATTGGAGTAGTCATGACCCAACCCAGTCATTTATGGTTGATATGCCATTGCAAGTTTGATGTTAGGGGTTCTCCATTTGCGTCATTCCTCGGCGGCCTATTGACATGTAATTTTTTAAAAGTGGTTATATCAAGGGGTAAGTGGATACTGTCATGTATGCTACTGTGTAGAGAGGGTATGGGGGTCTCCTGTATACACGTATCATATGACTATTACATATACAATTTCCTCAATCAGTGTGTGTCTAATTCAAAAGGAAGTTAGTTTTCTTTGCTCAACATTCTTAGGTGTATTTGCCCGGCACATCATTCGGTTCATGATGTAGGTGGAGTCCTACGGGTGAGGCGCAAGGGTGGTTACATCCCAATCTTATTCTGCTTTGCAAATTGTAGTTTGCTGCTATTTAGACTGGGTTTTGGTTGGTTGAGGTAGTTGCTAAGTGTTTTTCTCAATGTTGTGTCGGAATAGTTGGGTTTGGTGTGGTAATCAGGGTTCAGAATGTTGTTTTCACAAAAATTGCTGCAGTTGACAGCATGGTGGGCTTGTGTGCCCCTCTTATAATTTCGGGCTGGAGTAGTTTCAATTTTCATGTTTGATCCTTGGGGGTCACATTGGGTGTGTTTTTTGAGTGGGGTTGCCTGTATAGAACAGTGACGTGGTGCAGCTGAAAGGTGTGGAGTCGATTGTCGTGGTGAAAGTATTATTGGAATATAGGCCGGATGGGAGGAGTGTGTGGTCGAAATGCTGCCTCGTTTTGACTTGGTTAGTGGCACTTAAAGATTGTGTGTTGGTCAAGGCGAGACTAGGATGAATGTCTAAGTAACCAGTCATGCTATGTCGCTGGGTAGCTTGGTTTCTGTGTTATAGCTTTTGTTGGAAATTCAGCTTGGAAATTTTCCATCTGGTCGGAAGGCATCTTATTTGGCCTTGGTCTGTGTGCACGATAAGGATTTGTTGTTCTAGGGCTCGGTCATTTTGGGTGGTGGGCCAGTGTCCTTTGGAGTCTGGTTTTAGCGGGAATACGCTGCAGCTCAGTGGCTTTATGTGGCATAAGATAACTCTGTGGGGGCACTTACTCTCGATGAACCTGGCAAATTTGTCCTTCTCCGTGCGGGGGGACCCGGGCATTTTTCTGTGTTTAAGTGACTCAGATTGGCCCAGGGGGGAAGTGAGACCCTCGCATCATTAGTGCGTCTTGAGGGGGGACGTTTCAGTCTTCCCCGAGTATTTGAGTGTGATGAAAGCTAGAACTGAGTCTGCAGCGTCTCTTGCCAGCCTGGTTAGGTTAATTAATTAATTAGAAATAAAAGCTGTGGACTTTTAGCCAAGCTCTTGTTGTCTGTGTCGTTATTTTTTAGTTTAAGTAAGCTATGCAAGGTTGTTAAGGGTTAGAAGCAAATAACCAATGCTTTATCTTATAGTAGGCAAAGGCAGTATAAGCGTGAGAATATATAATATTACTGGTGTTTTTGCTGTATGGCTATTTAAGACAACCTTGTTGCTGGGCAGTTTATAGTGCTGGCTGGTCAGATGTTTGGTAGAGCCAATGATCTTGCTTGAGGGAGTGGTCGGTTTATCAGTATATATTGGCTCGTTTGCATGAAGACAGCCTCTTTGGTTATGGATCTTTGAAATCCACCGTCCCACCCGTTAACGAATTTTGTTGTGTCACACTAACCTTTTCCTTTCCCAAATTAGGGGAGGCACAACATGGCGGGAATACGCTGCAGCTCAGTGGCTTTATGTGGCGTAAGATAACTTTGTGGGGTCACTTGCCCTCGATGAACCTGGCAAATTTGTCCTTCTCCATGTGGGGGGGACCCGGGCGTTTTTCTGTGCGTAAGCACCTCAGATTGGCCCAGGGGGGAAGTGAGATCTTCGCATCATTAGTGCGTCTTGAGGGGGGATGTTTCAGTCATTCCCCGAGTATTTGAGTGTGATGAAAGCTAGAACTGAATCTACAGCGTCTCTTGCCATCCTGGTTATGTTAATTTATTAATTATAAATAAAAGCTGTGACCTTTTAGCCAAGCTCTTGTTGTCTGTGTCATTATTTATTAGTTTAACTAAGTAAGCTATGCAAGGTTGTTAAGGGTTAGAAGCAAATAACCAATGCTTTATCTTATGGCCCTGGCTAAATAACTTCAGTCCCCACTGGTGCGATAAACACTTTTAGGTGACACTAGTATAGACTTAGCCTTAGACTTTAGCTCTTCGCTAAATATCTTCGGTCCCCACTGGTACAGTAAACAGTTTTAGGTGACACTAGTATAGATTTAGCCATTGTAAATTGGAACATTATATGCCTTGCTAAATATCTTTGGTCCCCTCTGGTACGGTAAACACTTGAGGTGACACTATTATCGATTTAGCAATTGTTGAGCGGATTATTATGGACCTGGTTAAATATCTCTGGTCCCTTGTGGTGCTGTAGACACATTCAGGTGACACTAGAATTGATTTAGCAATTGCAAAGCAGAATAATATGGGCCTTGCTAAATATCTTTGGTCCCATCTGGTCTGTTATCCACTTTTAGGTGACACTATTATTGATGTAGCCATTGTAAAGTGTAACATTATGGCCTTGCTATATATCTTTGGCCCCCTCTGCTGCTGTAATCACTTTCACATGACACTAGTATTGATGTAGCCATTGTAAACTGAATACTTTTTGTCTTGCTAAATATCATTGGTCCCCTCTTCTGGGGTAAACACTTTTTTACGTGATATTAGTATTGATTTAGCCATTATACAAAAAAACTGAAGAAAATAGCGCTTCCTAGGTGATCTGAAGTGTGAGAAGAGACTGCTCCCAAGGAGAAGAATTTGTGTAATTACTTCAAAAGCTAATAGGGACAAAATTGGCTGCACTCAATTAATCACACTTAATATGTATATTGTAAACCATACTTAGGTATGAAGTGTACAAATATTTTTAATAAGACAATCTCATACACAAATATAAAATATTCAGAACCTAAGTGGAACATGTATAGATACGCTGTATCTGTGGCAATTATATAGCTAGTGCAACAGTTTGATATAATGTTGCTATATTCTGCAACACGGAATGAGCTCACCCGATTTTCTGGCTGGTAGGACAGCCTATGATCTGCGGATCAAAAGTGTCAGTATTCCACGTATATTGCTGCATGAATCCCGGTGGCTGCAGCATATGCCTTCATGTGCCTGTCCCTAGATAGAGAACTTTCTCCCTTACATCGCGGGAACTCTCAGTGGTATTGCTCCGCTCCGTGTCAGGTAGTGTGTAGCTGCTGACGGAGCCGCCGGCCGGCTTGGCTGTGCACTCACTTGGGAGCGGGTGCTTGCAGTCACAATGGATAGACGTGACCCCCGATTGAGACTTCGTACCGGTTTGTGTATTGCCGGGATCTCCCTGTTGGAGAGGGTAGTGGACTGGATAATGATCTGGATGATGGGTCCGCTCAGAGAAAAGAGAATGTTGCTTAAAGAATCAGATGCCACAAGTCCAGCTATATTTGCTCAACGCGTTTCCGTGTGTCTACACACCTTCGTCAGGAGCATGCTGGGAAGAAGGGATTTAACCCTTTTATCCAATTTCTCTTAATTAGTATAATAAGGGTCATTTTCAGCTGAAAAGTTCAAAGAATGTCAGTCAGGTGCATTTAAATTGATCCCTCATATATCTTGCACCGTTACAAAGGTTATTTATAATCTTTTATACCCATGACAGTTTTTAAAAAATCGGAACTTATATAAGACAATATTTTTGTATCTGTAAAGATGATTTTAAATTATTTCATCTGATTGTATCATCCAGATATATTGTTTTATCGAGTAAAAACAAATTAACTATTTTGCTTGTATTATAATCTCACAACATATATATATTTATAAATCATGGAAACCATTAAATAAATAAATATATATAGATGTTTGGATTATAGAATTGTATATTTATACATTTATCTATAGTCAGGAACAAAATAACTATATATTAGAAATAAGAATATACAACAAGTCCTTTATATATATATATTTTTTATTTTTTATTTTTTTTATATCTTTTTTTTATATCTTGTTACTTACCATTTATTTATTTAATGGTTTCTGCCTGACTCAGATTTGAAAACGAGGCAATCATCCAGCTGTCGGATTCTCGCGGGTTTTGGATTCTATAAAGGTCCTGTGATCGCCACCATTTTTTCATTACGGCTGTGGAGAGTGAAGAAGGAGGGAGCTGGGATCTGTGCTGTTGCTGACACTGTGCATAGGGGCTGGCTATTGTTGTCCATAAGGGCTGGCTGGCTGTTATCTACAGAGGGGCTGGCTGGCTGTTGTCCTGTCTATAGGGGCTGGCTGTTGTCTTGTCCATAGGGGCTGGCTGGTTGTAGTGCTGTGTTGTCCAGGGGGTGCTCTGTTCTTCAGGGGTGCTCTTCACCCACCCCCCAGTGTGAAAAAAAAGTAATAATAATAATTTTTGTGTGTGTGTTAGCCACACTTGTCATCAATGCAGGGGTGCTGTGCTGCTGTCTGTTAAGGGCATACTTGCCAACTCTCCCTAATTGTCAGGGAGACTCCCTGAAATAGTAGCAATCTCCCTGTCTCCCTGAAGAGTCTAGCAATCTCCCTCATTTCATCCTTACCCCCATTATGAAGCTGTTATATTAAAAACAGAGATATATACATTCAAATTAGATCATTAGTGTAATTTTCCTGCATTGGTTATTATAAGGCACAATGATCCCTATGAATTTCTGCAAAGTATTAGTGTGTTTTCATCAACAAACAGATCTTACTAACTGCTTTTGGGCTGGTTTACATTTGGATGTAAGTCAGGTTTAGGACACGCCTCTCAGATTTATTAGTACACACCCACTGTAACACGCGCTCATAGGTGCTGCTTTCACAATCTCCCTGAAATGCTTTTTCAAAAGTAGGCAAGTATGGTTAAGGGGCTGCTGCCTCTTTCAGGGGTTCACCCCAGAGTTCAAATAAAAAAAATAAGCAATTATTTTTGTGTGCATGTTAGCCACACCTGTCATCGGCATAGGTGCACAGGGCTGCTGTCTGTCAAGGGGCTGCTGCCCAAAAAATAAGAAACAATTTTATTTTTGTGCGTGTTAGCCATACCTGTCATAGGCGTAGGTGGCCAGGGGTGCTGTGCTGCCTGTGTTGTTTATCAAGAGGCTGCTGCCTCATTCGGGTGCTCTCCCTCCCAGGGCCGTAGCTAGGGTAGTGCAGACTGTGCCATCGCACAGGGCACCACAGGTCAGGGGGCGCTGTTTGGGCCTGTCAAATTTCAGTTTATTATTATTCTTGCTTGTAGCTTCCTCTTATTTCATCCCCAGCATCTCCTGGTCTCTCCTATCTCTTTCCTGGCCCTTCTCCATGAAGCCATGGCCCTTTTTTGGGTGCATTATGTCCCTTTGAAAAATGAGGGGGGCACCAATGCTCTTTCTGGCACAGGGCAACAAAAAGTCTAGTTACGGCTCTGCTCCCTCCCAAGTTCAAAAAAATATTAGTTAATCAATCAATCAGTTTTTTTTGTGTGTGTGCACGTTAGCCATGGCATCACAAAACGCCTCTGCTGATATTTGCATAAACATTTTCAAAGGTGAAAATAGAGGATATGGTTTAAAAAATGGAATAAAGCAGCTAAAACTGCATTCTCTGATTATAATGTCCCTACTCCCTACCCATGGCCCCTCTACCTGACTTTCAGCGAGTCAGAGGGGCAACTCTATGCAGCCATATTCCAGAGTGCAGCTGCTCCTCCTGTAGTCCAGATCAGAAGATGTGTAGGGGGTGTGGTGATGATATGGACTAAAAATTGAGCTCACATCCACTAAAGTGGACAATGAATCCCCAATCTAACAGGGAGCACAATAGTAATTTATACACAACACAGGATGGAATGACAATATAGGCTTGGGTGATGGTATAATCTGGAGTGATGTATACATCATCTTCTTCACACAATATTAATTTGTCCCCGCTGGAATCCACCATTACAGGTGCCTCTGTAATTTTTGAATGTAATTGACAGTAAAGGTCGTTCTCGTAGAATTTGTATTTCATTTGATGGACATCATCTTTTCCACATTTTGGGGAAGTAGACTCAGGCCGATCACTGACAAGGTTCCCGGCTGTGCTGAAAAAACTCTTTCTGAGTACACACTGGAAGGTGGGCAGCTCAAGTAAAGCAAAGGCAGTTTTATGTGTAAGGGTCTCCAAAGGGTATATTTATTTACTAAAGTTTCTAAAATTGAAAAGTGTTCATGTTGCCCATAGCAATCAATCAGATCCTGTCTATCATTTTGTAGAATGCAATAGAGAAATGATAACTACAATCTGATTGGTAGCTATGGGCAACATGAACACTTTTTAGAAACTTTAGTAAAACTAAAATTACCCCCAAATTGCCTCTTTTTCCTTCCAGTAGTTATTTACATGTATCTCTTTATTTTCGGATCTGTGTCCGTTGGGAAGAAAAAACAAAGTCTTCATCCCTTCTGGGATGAAAATCCACTCTCAGCAAGCAGGCATGGTGCTCAAGAATTCCCAAGAAAGACACAACGTAAAACTTAAACCTTAAACTGAAATGTTGCATTCAATGCTCTGTTCCGCTTGTTCACATTTCTAAGTAATATGGTTAAGTGGACAGTGGGAACAATGGCAATTTGAAGGCCACTAACTAACTCTGTTTTTTTTAATGTCCCTGTACAGGTTGGGAAATGCCTTTACTTCCACTAATCCAAAGGATTATTTAAATCAATTGTTTTTGGAAACACTCTTCCTGGTCCCCTTCTGGGATGAAAATCCACTCCTAGCCACAGGAGCAGGCGCAGGATTCTCAAGAAAGATGCAATGTAAGGCCTAAATCAGGGGTAGCCAACCTCAGTCCTCGAGGGCTACTAACAGTTCATGTTTTCCAGACCACCTAGCTGGTGCACAGGTGTATTCATTAATCACCAATACATTTGTAAAGATCCACAGGTGGAGTTAATTATTACAGTTATTATTCTGTGAGGAGACCTGGAAAACATGCACTGTTGGTAGCTCTCAGGGTTGGCTAACCCAGCCTTAAATCATAGATCTTACGCTTGAGGCCACTAACTAACTCTGTTTATTTTAATGTCCCTGTACAGGTTGGGAAATGCTTTTTCATGTGGAAAGCACTACTAGAAGTCTTCCTGGTCCCATTCTGGGATGAGAAAATCCACTCCCAGCAACAGCCATGCTCAAGGATTATTCCGTGGCAAGGACTGATGGGAATGTGTAAAAAAATTTTTGTAAATGCCTCCTCCCCTACCCTTCTCCCTCATAAGTTTTCTTCGGAATCAAATTATGAAATAAAATTTACTACCAATCAACCCTTCCTGTCCCTGCCCTGCCTTCAACTACATACATACTCCAACTCCCTCAGGCCTCTCTTGAATCATAAAAGTGTTTCCTGAAGTTGAACTGCCATTTGTTTGTGCGGCCCACTGCTGCCGCTTAGCTTAGTCAGCCAGCTAGCTTGGTGCAAATTTTGGGCCTAAATTGGATGAAAACAATATAGTGAGCTGTGAGGTGGTCAAAATTAACTGGAAATGAGTGGAAATAAATGTTATTGAGGTTAATAATATTGTAGGAACAAAAACAGGCCCATTTTATGTGATTTTAGCGATTTTTATGATATTTTAAGAAAAATTCCAGATCCAATACCAAAACCGAAAAACAAAACACGGAGGTGAGGTTTTGGCAAAACCAATCCAGATCCAAAACCAGAGGAGGATCCAGATCCAAAACCAAAACATGGGGGTAAGTGCACATCTCTAAATAACATATGCTGGAATGGATATGACATTTCTTTCTCCACGGGGCACTTTGAAAGAAATTTTTATCTTTTGAACGTTTGCCGCTCTAATAACTTATATTAGTGCTGCTACCTAATCTGTTCTTACCCGTCTAAACTTCACTAACTTACTGTATCTTACATCTACACCTGCAATGGAAGCTACAGCCACCGGGAAAGACTGACAAACGGAGATCCAGGCTCCTCACAAGTGGGTAGAGCTGAGATATCATGACCTTCGCACAGCAGAACAGGTGTTCCAGTTACAGATCCCCTGTGCTTACCATTCCGGTGGTAAAACATACGGTCATCAGGGGAGACCACCACATGGAGCCTGACAGGTATAATTCTAATACTAGACTCCTTAACATTGGACGCATAGCATAAGGGGTTTTTACAGTTGAACACTCCGTTTGGAATATTATCAGCTCCCCGATCAAGGATAGAGCTATGTCTCTCATATCCTCAGAGCTCTGAATATATTTACAGGACAATTCTAAAAAGGACTCTGATAAAAGCACCTTACAGGTATTCATCTATTGCAGCACTAATATATACTAATCCTTTGAAGAAAGAGAAATACAGTGATACTATTGTGAATTGATACACTGTTAAAAGTCCATGTGCTTTATACGGGTGCCATTATTTTACATAGAGGAGAATAATATAATACACACTGTTGGAGTATATATGTTTTATACTGATTAATCTCAGTGATTATATTTTATTTTAATAAATCAGAATTTATAGCAATAAATAATTGATTCTTATATGAAGTTTTAGTGAACGTGTCAATTGTATCCACTCCTTGGTTCAAAAGCTGCTATACACATTGTTACTTATTTTTTACCTTGGGGCTGACTAAAGGCCCCCATACATCAGCAATCGATTCTGGCAATTCTGCAATTTGCAGATGATTGTATAAAAATATCTTCAATGTATGGGCTTCACAGATCGCAGATTGCATCCAAAAAGTGATTGGAATTGTTAAATCAGATTGTCCAACATGTTGGATTTCACAGATCAATTGGGACAGTAGATTGCTAGTGTATGGAGATGATCAGCAGATTTGCAGACCATTACAAGTAAAATGATGGGCCTTTCAAGATTGGCAGATCTGTGTTTGCTGAAAATGATCTGCCAATAACTGAAATAGATCTGTAATGTATGGGCGCAGATTGCTAGATTGGGAAATCCTAAAATCGGGCAATAAATCGTCAAATTGTTCAATTGTGGTTTTCAGATTGCTGATGTATGGGGGCATTTAGGCTTGTTTCTGCATTTCTGGGTCTAAAAGAATTGCCTACAATTAATGAGACCTCTATCATGACTCCATCTGATAAGGTCACCATTCAAAGAATGCTTGAGGACTATTTTAATGATAACGGCCAAATTGGCATGTCAGACAGTCCGTTTGAGTACTGGCAGGAAAAAAAGGCAATCTGGAAATTGCACGGGGTTGGCGCACATCCCTACTTATTAATGTACTAAATGGACAGTACTGGAAATTAGTCTAGGTCATATTGACCAAGTAAGACTGTGTAAATTGGAGTCAGTGTAATCTAATGGGTCTATTCATCAAATTTCTGTTTTGCATTTGATTTTATGTTGAATTTAGCTCACCTGAAATCAAATCAAATCAAGATATCACTGACAAAATCCCACATTTACAGAAATTTGATTCTGTAAGCCTTTTCTAAATTGAATTTGATGTGGTAAGATTTTGACTAGTGATTTCTTAAACACAGAATTGAACTCAAAATCACCCAAAATAATAGATCTGGCAATTTTAGCATGAGCAGGTGCCAGTTACACAGAAACATGCACAGACCTGTGAGATCCGTGCATCTTTCTGTGTGAAAAAAACTCATTAAAAGTGTAAAATAAAATTAAAATCCACATGGGGTATCCCTCTAAATGCGCAACCAGCACCAGGCTTTTCTGAGCCGGTCCTGGTTTGAAAATACAGGGGGACAAAAGATGTAGGGTTCTCCCATATTTTCAACATCCAGCACCGGGCTCAGTGAGTCCTTGTACGGGGAACAAAATGAATAGGGTCCCCTGTATTTTCCAAAACCAGCATTGGACTCTTTTTTAGCGGGGGTGTAATGTTGCTAGCCAGCCCAGGTTAAGGTTCCCTGGGGAAGTGGGGACCCCCCTTGGAATGGGGGATATACACTCAAATGAGGATGTGAAGTATGTGGAAAAACCATATCAATTACAAAGACGTATAAAGTAATTATGTTTATTGATATTAAAATCTCTAATCCCAATTAGGGATGGCTGTATGTACCCCAATCACCTTCTCACTGTGCGGGATGAGATGCTCTTTCAGGGATTGTCTTTCCGTAAGGTCTTTTATCTTGTCAGTTCCATACGTTACCCTGATGTGGTTTTCTATGAGACCATCAGTGAGGGACGTAAACTTAGGGGTGACTGATAAGAAATGGAAGCGGTGTATCGCACGTATGATCACCAAAATCTCTGTCCTAAATTTCCATCTTGGATTTCTCTGGGGAGTGGGTCCCAAACAGGTGCAATATTGATGTCTTTTACACCCAGGATGTGGTGATCATTATCTGTTAGCTTCTCCCTGGGGTATAGAAGTATGTTCTTTCTCACTAATGAGCTCCATCTTCCGGCTCCCTCTGCAGCATGTGATGGGCGAGACGTCATGATGTCTCTCCCATGCAGGAGAAGAGCGGGCGGGACTAAGCGGACAGCGGCGGTCGTGTCAGGAACAAGGATCAGGTAAGTTTTTTTTTTTATCTCTTTGTGTGTGTGTGTGTGTGTGTGTGTGTAGGGGGGGCACTGAAATAGGGGGTGACCGCTTTGTATAGGGGTGGCCACTACTGGGGGCACTCTATAGGGTAGGCCACTACTGGGGGCACTCTATAGGGGTGGCGACTACTGGGGGCACTGAAATAAGGGATGGCCGCTACTGGGGGCACTTTATGGGGGGGTGCCTGCTACTGGGGGCTCTGTATAAGGGTGGCCACTACTGGGGACAATTTAGGGGGGTGGCCACTACTGGGGGCACTGTATAGGGGTGGCCACTACTGGGGGCACTGTATAGGGGTGGCCACTACTGGGGGTAATTTAGGGGGGTTGCACTGTATAGGGGGGACACTCTGCTGGGGGCACTGTATAGGGGGGGCTACTAATGGGGGCAACGCAGCATAGGGGGATTGCTACTGGAGGGTTACTACTGGGGGCTCTGCATAGGGGGGGCGCCAGTCCATTACAATGCCAGGGGCGCTTGGATCCCTAGATACACCCCTGCTGTGTCCATCTGATCCTGCTTCTGTATTCTGCTCCTGCAGATCACTGTAATTTTCCGCTACAGGTGAGTCCCGGAGGTCCAGGTGTACAGTGTAAGTGAGCACTGCCTGTGTCTTATTCACAGTGCTGAGACTGGTGGCTAAGCTGCCGTATGTCTGTCTCCATCTGATCCTGCTTCTCTATTCGGCTCCTGCAGATCACTGTAATTCTCCTCTACAGGTGACTCCCAGAGGTCCAGGTGTACAGTGTAAGTGAGCACTGCCTGTGTCTTATTCACAGTGCTGAGACAGGCGGCTAAGCTGCCGGATGTCTGTCTCCATCTGATCCTGCTTCTGTATTCTGCTCCTATAGATCACTGTAATCCTCCTCTACAGGTGACTCCCGGAGGTCCAGGTGTACAGTGTAAGTGAACACTGCCTGTGTCTTATTCACAGTGCTGAGACAGGCGGCTAAGCTGCCGGATGTCTGTCTCCATCTGATCCTGCTTCTGTATTCTGCTCCTACAGATCACTGTAACCCTCCTCTACAGGTGACTCCCGGAGGTCCAGGTGTACAGTGTAAGTGAGCACTGTCTGTGTCTTATTCTCAGTGCTGAGACAGGCGGCTAAGCTGCCGGATGTCTGTCTCCATCTGATCCTGTTTCTGTATTCTGCTCCTACAGATCACTGTAACCTTCCTCTACAGGTGACTCCCGGAGGTCCAGGTGTACAGTGTAAGTGAGCACTGTCTGTGTCTTATTCACAGTGCTGAGACAGGCGGCTAAGCTGCCGGATGTCTGTCTCAATCTGATCCTGCTTCTGTATTCTGCTCCTATAGATCACTGTAACCCTCCTCTACAGGTGACTCCCGGAGGTCCAGGTGTACAGTGTAAGTGAGCACTGCCTGTGTCTTATTCACAGTGCTGAGACAGGCGGCTAAGCTGCCGGATGTCTGTCTCCATCTGATCCTGCTTCTGTATTCTGCTCCTACAGATCACTGTAACCCTCCTCTACAGGTGAGTCCCGGAGGTCCAGGTGTACAGTGTAAGTGAGCACTGCCTGTGTCTTCTTCACAGTGCTGAGACAGGCGTCTAAGCTGCTGGATGTCTGTCTCCATCTGATCCTGCTTCTGTATTCTGCTCCTGCAGATCACTGTAACCCTCCTCTACAGGTGAGTCCCGGAGGTCCTGGTGTACAGTGTAAGTGAGCACTGTCTGTGTCTTATTCACAGTGCTGAGACAGGCGTCTAAGCTGCCGGATGTCTGTCTGCATCTGATCCTGCTTCTGTATTCTGCTCCTGCAGATCACTGTAATTTTCCGCTACAGGTGAGTCCCGGAGGTCCAGGTGTACAGTGTAAGTGAGCACTGCCTGTGTCTTATTCACAGTGCTGAGACTGGTGGCTAAGCTGCCGTATGTCTGTCTCCATCTGATCCTGCTTCTCTATTCGGCTCCTGCAGATCACTGTAATTCTCCTCTACAGGTGACTCCCAGAGGTCCAGGTGTACAGTGTAAGTGAGCACTGCCTGTGTCTTATTCTCAGTGCTGAGACAGGCGGCTAAGCTGCCGGATGTCTGTCTCCATCTGATCCTGTTTCTGTATTCTGCTCCTACAGATCACTGTAACCCTCCTCTACAGGTGACTCCCGGAGGTCCAGGTGTACAGTGTAAGTGAGCACTGTCTGTGTGTTATTCACAGTGCTGAGACAGGCGGCTAAGCTGCCGGATGTCTGTCTCAATCTGATCCTGCTTCTGTATTCTGCTCCTATAGATCACTGTAACCCTCCTCTACAGGTGACTCCTGGAGGTCCAGGTGTACAGTGTAAGTGAGCACTGTCTGTGTCTTCTTCACAGTGCTGAGACAGGCGTCTAAGCTGCTGGATGTCTGTCTCCATCTGATCCTGCTTCTGTATGCTGCTCCTGCAGATCACTGTAACCCTCCTCTACAGGTGAGTCCCGGAGGTCCAGGTGTACAGTGTAAGTGAGCACTGTCTGTGTCTTATTCACAGTGCTGAGACAGGCGTCTAAGCTGCCTGATGTCTGTCTGCATCTGATCCTGCTTCTGTATTCTGCTCCTGCAGATCACCGTAACCCTCCTCTACAGGTGAGTCCCGGAGGTCCAGGTGTACAGTGTAAGTGAGCACTGCCTGTGTCTTATTCACAGTGCTGAGACAGGCGGCTAAGCTGCTGGATGTCTGTCTCCATCTGATCCTGCTTCTGTATTCTGCTCCAGCAGATCACTGTAACCCTCCTCTACAGGTGACTCCCGGAGGTCCAGGTGTACAGTGTAAGTGAGCACTGCCTGTGTCTTATTCACAGTGCTGAGACAGGCGGCTAAGCTGCCGGATGTCTGTCTCCATCTGATCCTGCTTCTGTATTCTGTTCCTGCATATCACTGTAACCCTCCTCTACAGGTGAGTCCCGGAGGTCCAGGTGTACAGTGTAAGTGAGCACTGCCTGTGTCTTATTCACAGTGCTGAGACAGGCGGCTAAGCTGCCGGATGTCTGTCTCTGCCTCATCCTGCTTTTGTATTCTCCCGGCCAGACTGGACAGCAGCGGTGTCCGTTGTAGTGGCAATAGGGTCTGTAGCACCAAGGAGTGTGCTCCAGCACTGTGGAAAGTAGATCTCTGTTCTATATTAACCATGCGGTTGTGTCATGCCTGGTTTAGCCAGAAGTCCGCCACTGGTGCAGCGTTCAGTCCTCTGCCAGCTCGGTAACTTAGCAGCATGGCAGTGTGCGGCCAGGTGGGCATGTCTGTAGTAGGTCGGCCAATCACAGCTTCAACTGGGATTTTATGTGAAACTGCATCTAATCACCTGGACTAAGTCTCCTCTTTTTGTTACTGACATACTCCTCATCCTCACTACGTTTTCTCTTCATAGTTTTTGTAAGTGGTGTAACTATTCCAGTTTCTAGGCATCCAGTTTCTAGGCATCCAGTTTCTAGGTAAGCTGAACTAAGTCTCCTCCTTTTGTTAGTGCCATACTCTTCACAACGTTTTCTCTTCCTATTTTTTGGAAATGGTGTAAAGGTTCCAGCTTCTAGGCACTTTATGAGATGTTCCCTCATTAGTTCATTGTTGTAGCTGCTGGTGGGAATGTCGTTGTAGAAGAGCAGCTCCACAGCATTTGCTATGGCATATACCACACAGTCAAGTGAGTTTTCCGGCTGTTGCTCCACGTCCAGGATTTTGATCATTTTCAGCGTGTTTCTTGGAACAACAGTTCCGTAGAGGTCTTGTAGTTGTTTAAGAGCACAGGGGGTAAACATTAACTCTTGAAGACTGTCTGCAACTTGTATCTCCCCATTACGAAAGCAGGACACGAAACAGTGTTCGTGACACTTATCTGGGTGGATCTGTACTGCAGGCCCAGAGACGGGGATGTACGAGCTAAATATTGCTCCCCATGTGCTTTGCAAGCCTTGCGTATTAAATTGTCGTCGCAGTATGTTCTGGGCGGCATCAATGATGTCGCCTTCCAGAGGCCCGCGGCCCTGCAGGCTGAGTCTATGTTCATGTGTTAGCCATAAATGAGCCAGCCACATTATCTGTAAATGTGCAAGAAAAAAGTGGAATTAGGGATAAATGGCAATATGTTTCTACCTACTAAACCAATGTTATTTACATGTGCTATAAAGACACATGCACAGCATTTGCCCATTGCTTAGGACACTAGGTAATGGTATACAAGGGTGGTAGGGTACTACATATGTAATCAATGTAACAGTATAGTCAAAGTATTTGCCGGAAGCCAATGAGAGTAAAATTAATTAGTGGTATATAACAAAACATATAGCATAAAGGAGACATGTTGGTATATGAAATCCGGTCCTAAAGAACACCGATGTTTTGCAGCAAACCGGGAACAATAAAACATAAGACTGGTAAAGAATGAAAGCCAAAGCCGTAAGGTCACATGACTGCTTTTGCCCATTCTGTGCCTTTATGCCGCTGTGCACCAATGTCACTGTAAGATGGCATTGTAGCACGTTTATGTTCTGGCTGATGACAATGTAGCTGTGGGTTATTATTATTCGGTTGCAGTTATGATAAAGTCAGTGTGGCCTGGCTGTGATGGCCTATTAAGGAAAGAGTAGGAAAGTCATGGTAGGTAACTTTGGCCTACAGTATTTGTGTTTTCAGGGGCTTCACTAGATATCAGCAACCAGGAAAGAGGTCCTGACTGTCAGGCATCTTTCTTCTTAGTCATGTGAGTGCTGATAACATTCTGTAACTTATTATGTTTCCCAATGGTGAGATGTGGAGTGAATTAGGACAGTGTCAGGGTGCAGTAGTATACTCTCACATGTGCACTGACCATCTGCCAGATCCCTCTCCCATGTCACTGTAGCACATGAAGCATGCAGACACTGCCGTTTCCATGTCATGACATTGCAGAGTGGGAACTGGGCAGTGACAATGTGATCACACGTAACCTCCCTGACGTGTGGGAGTGCCATGGGATTGTTGTGGACATGTAGTAAAAGCCATATGTGATTCTGAGTTGTACATAGGGGGAATGGAAGTCTGTGTCTGATGTATCTCTTCTCTTGTACCCAGCATGTAGGTGGTGCAAGTACTAATAATGATGGTTATGGCGGCCGGCGTAATATTAATGGGCGGCACGGGTTTCTAGGTACAGATGCACAAACTCCTGCATGAGCTGAATGTATAGCCGCATTAGTATAAGGTAGTGACTCTGAATACAATTACTGTATATATAGCCACTTTGCATGTGACTCAGAATAAGCCCCCTAATATATGTATAGCGTAAGGGAGAGGGGATAAGATGGTGTACTAAGCCATTCCTTAGTAGTCTGTATGAGTTTAGCAATGGTTGTTATTAGTCAGTGACATATGTAATATGCAGAGTATGCCTGGTATATCTATGTGATTAGGGGCCTATTCATCACTGGGGGCCTGGAATCAAGTGATTGTATTACAGTCATTTATGTGTTAAAATATCCACATAGAGCTGATTGTGTAGGCCAGGGATATTCAACTTGTGGCCCTCTAGTGGCTGTAGAACTACACATCCCAGCATGCTCTGCCTCAGTTTTGCTGTTAGGGCATGATAAAGCTGAGCAGGGCATGCTGGTAAGTGTAGTTCCGCAGCTGCTGGAGGGATGCATGTTGAATCCCACTGATGTAGGACAAACAAGTCACAGCATGAAACAGACAGAACAGGAGAGTACAATAAGAAATTCTAATTCTGATATTGATGAGATACATTCTAAGGCGCTTATTTATATTATAGGTGTGGAAAGCCCAATTGTAGAAGAAAATATGATTAATGATGATTGGCAACAAAAACAATTAGAAATAAATAAAGAAAAGATGACAGGGAAAATAATATCCCACCCTGCTAATAATACAACATAGCTCTAACTAAGCACAAATGGTCATAGCATGGTCTACTTACAGCTAATACACGGGTACAAACATGGTTGTGAGGTCCCCCAAAAAGCTGCAACCAGCACCGGTCTATGCCAGGCTTCGATGGTCCCACTATAATAGTGCCATGTTATTAAGCTATATTTTAAAATTAGATTTACTTTAAAATATTCTTACCTTAGACTCTCGTATCAGCAAAAAGCGTTAAAGTAATGAAAAAAATGCGTGTAGATAGCTATACCGATATATAACTAGCACACAACTCACTCTCATCCAATAACTGATTGTCCTGTACCAAGCAGGGCCTTTTTTCCCATACCTCAGTGACATCACAAAGGCAGCCTGTGACATCATCAGCCTCAACCTGCCTGCTTTCCACAACTGCATGTAATGACTCACATGCTTTACTATAATGTTTGTTTACCAGGGATAGCTGGGCTACAAGAAAATGGCCTTTGTTCACCAGCATGCAGATGATGCCAACAATTACATTCTAATTCCCATAACAAAGTGTGTGAGGGCCCCTATGTACCACCCAATGTGGAGAAATGTATATAACACACGTTACTATGACAAGGATGATGCCCCCCCCTCAGCTCTGGGTCACATAGCAGCTGCACCCCTTGCACCCATGGTAGTTACGCCCATGGCCATGCGGCTAATTGTATTGAGCCCTACCACTACTTTATACCATTGTATTATGCAGCATTTTCCAATAGTACACAGAATAAAACAGAGCAGTCATGAAGGGAAAGGGCACCACAGGCCCATGTGCCTATACCAAAGCCACCTTCTAACAGTGATTTGTCAGGTGTCACAAGGGAGCAGCGGTCTGAAGATTAGGAATTGGTGCAAACATTTGGACATTTGTGGCTGTATAGTGTTCCTATTTTAGGTGTGGACATTTATAATTCTCTATGGATGTGAAGAAACTGCACACTGGCTATAAAATAAAAAAGAATTAGTTAAAAAAAGTTGAAAAGATTTTTTTTTCCGCTGTACCCCAGTTTATTCATATAAGCACTGTGACGCTGTGTGCCATACTCCCCCCCCAGTGTATACATATATAAGCACTGTGATGCTGTGTGCTGTACTCCCCCCAGTGTATACATATATAAGCACTGTGACGCTGTGTGCTGTACTCCCCCCAGTGTATACATATATAAGCACTGTGACGCTGTGTGCCATACTCCCCCCCAGTGTATACATATATAAGCACTGTGACGCTGTGTGCTGTACTCCCCCCAGTGTATACATACTGTATATAAGCACTGTGACGCTGTGTGCTGTACTCCCCCCAGTGTATACATATATAAGTACTGTGACGCTGTGTGCCGTACTCCCCCCAGTGTATACATATATAAGTACTGTGATGCTGTGTGCTGTACTCCCCCCAGTGTATACATATATAAGTACTGTGACGCTGTGTGCCGTACTCCCCCCAGTGTATACATATATAAGTACTGTGACGCTGTGTGCCGTACTCCCCCCAGTGTATACATATGTAAGTACTGTGACGCTGTGTGCCATACTCCCCCCCAGTGTATACATATATAAGCACTGTGACGCTGTGTGCCGTACTCCCCCCCAGTGTATACATATATAAGTACTGTGACGCTGTGTGCCGTACCCCCCCAGTGTATACATATATAAGTACTGTGATGCTGTGTGCCGTACTCCCCCCAGTGTACACATATATAAGCACTGTGACGCTGTGTGCCATACTCCCCCCCAGTGTATACATATATAAGCACTGTGACGCTGTGTGCCATACTCCCCCCCAGTGTATACATATATAAGCACTGTGACGCTGTGTGCCGTACTCCCCCCAGTGTATACATATATAAGTACTGTGACGCTGTGTGCCGTACCCCCTCAGTGTATACATATATAAGTACTGTGATGCTGTGTGCCGTACTCCCCCCCAGTGTATACATATATAAGCACTGTGACGCTGTGTGCTGTACTCCCCCCAGTGTATAAATATATAAGCACTGTGACGCTGTGTGCCGTACTCCCCCCCAGTGTACACATATATACGTACTGTGGTGCTGTGTGCCGTACTCCCCCCCAGTGTATACATATATAAGCAATGTGATGCTGTGTGCCGTACTCCCCCCCAGTGTATACATATATAAGCACTGTGACGCTGTGTGCCGTATCCCCCAGTGTATACATATATAAGCACTGTGATGCTGTGTGCCGTACTCCCCCCCAGTGTATACATATATAAGCACTGTGACGCTGTGTGCCGTATCCCCCAGTGTATACATATATAAGCACTGTGACGCTGTGTGCCGCACTCCCTTCAGTATATACATATATAAGCACTGTGACTCTGTGTGCTGTACTCCCCCCAGTGTATACATATATAAGCACTGTGATGCTGTGTGCCGTACTTCCCCCCCAGTGTATACATATATAAGCACTGTGACTCTGTGTGCCGTACTACCCCCAGTGTATACATATATAAGCACTGTGACGCTGTGTGCCGTACTCCCCCCCAGTGTATACATATATAAGCACTGTGATGCTGTGTGCCGTACTCCCCCCCAGTGTATACATATATAAGTACTGTTACGCTGTGTGCTGTACTCCCCCCCAGTGTATACATATATAAGCACTGTGATGCTGTGTGCCGTACTCCCCCCCAGTGTATACATATATAAGCACTGTGACGCTGTGTGCCGTACTTCCCCCCCAGTGTATACATATATAAGCACTGTGACTCTGTGTGCCGTACTACCCCCAGTGTATACATATATAAGCACTGTGACGCTGTGTGCCGTACTCCCCCCCAGTGTATACATATATAAGCACTGTGATGCTGTGTGCCGTACTCCCCCCCAGTGTATACATATATAAGTACTGTTACGCTGTGTGCTGTACTCCCCCCCAGTGTATACATATATAAGCACTGTGATGCTGTGTGCCGTACTCCCCCCCAGTGTATACATATATAAGCACTGTGACGCTGTGTGCCGTACTCCCCCCAGTGTATACATATATAAGCACTGTGACGCTCTGTGCCGTACTCCCCCCCAGTGTATACATATATAAGCACTGTGACGCTGTGTGCCGTACTCCCCCCCAGTGTATACATATATAAGCACTGTGATGCTGTGTGCCGTACTCCCCCCCAGGGTATACATATATAAGCACTGTGACGCTGTGTGCCGTACTCCCCCCCAGTGTATACATATATAAGCACTGTGATGCTGTGTGCCGTGCTCCCCCCCAGTGTATACATATATAAGCACTGTGACGCTGTGTGCCATACTCCCCCCCAGTGTATACATATATAAGCACTGTGACGCTGTGTGCCATACTCCCCCCCAGTGTATACATATATAAGCACTGTGATGCTGTGTGCCGTACTCCCCCCCAGTGTATACATATATAAGCACTGTGACGCTGCTGGCCATACCGCAGTGTAACATTCATACAAGTACTGTGCGTGACGCTGTAGGTGCATCATATGTAGCACTCTGGTGGGTTAGATGCTGTCTGTAATGTACCTGTAATCTTTGGGGCTTCCTAGTGTCACGTTAGAGAGGCAGAAGACTTCCCAAGGCCTAACACAATGAACGACACACAAAATACAACGTATTGCTTTTTATTTCACTGGAACTCTTCTTCTAATTAGGGGATCTTTCTGCATAAGAAATAATTAACAATACGTCATACAATATTCCTCAAATATATATATATATATATATATATATATATATATATATATCACAATAACAAGTAATGGCCTGTTACATGCCTGGAACAAATTGTGTATCTCTTGTCGCTAAGCTATCTTAGGTGAAATGATGTAACTATTTAGGAAGCTAATAATACAATAATGGCAGTAACAGCACAGACAGGTATAAGTACAATCTTAGGTGTAAGTCTCTCTCTCTGTGGATATGTGAGGCTATAAAATGATGTCAGTGTCCGTTTATACTTTCTCTTGTTACAGTGTGCACTGACTCTATCACTATCACTCCTGCACCAGTCTGACTGAGCATAGATTTGTTCTCTTGTTACAGTGTGCACTGACTCTATCACTATCACTCCTGCACCAGTCTGACTTAGCATAGATTTGTTCTCTTGTTACAGTGTGCACTGACTCTATCACTATCACTCCTGCACCAGTCTGACTTAGAATAGATTTGTTCTCTTGTTACAGTGCGAACTGACCCTATCACTATCACTCCTGCACCAGTCTGACTGAGCATAGATTTGTTCTCTTGTTACAGTGTGCACTGACTCTATCACTATCACTCCTGCACCAGTCTGACTGAGCATAGATTTGTTCTCTTGTTACCGTCACTCCTGCACCAGTCTGACTGAGCACAGATTTGTTCTCTTGTTACAGTGTGCACTGACTCTATCTCTATCACTCCTGCACCAGTCTGACTGAGCATAGATTTGTTCTCTTGTTACACTGTGCACTGACTCTATCACCATCACTCCTGCACCATTCTGACTGAGCATAGATTTGTTCTCTTGTTACAGTGTGCACTGACTCTATCACTATCACTCCTGCACCAGTCTGACTGAGCATAGATTTGTTCTCTTGTTACCGTCACTCCTGCACCAGTCTGACTGAGCACAGATTTGTTCTCTTGTTACAGTGTGCACTGACTCTATCACTATCACTCCTGCACCAGTCTGACTGAGCATAGCTTTGTTCTCTTGTTACAGTGTGCACTGACTCTATCACCATCACTCCTGCACCATTCTGACTGAGCATAGATTTGTTCTCTTGTTACAGTGTGCACTGACTCTATCACTATCACTCCTGCACCAGTCTGACTGAGCATAGATTTGTTCTCTTGCTCAGTTATGAATAATCAGAAATGTAATAATCCTGTTCCTGAGGGACTTAGCATGAGGTGGCTACTTGTCAAAGCTTAATGGATGATCACAACTATAGTTCTTTCCCTGTTAGCTGACTCCTCACTTAGGGCTCTATTTATTAACATTATTTTTACTAAAATAAAGTGAAAAAGGGTGTTTTCACACCGTTTTCACATTATTTTAGTTTCACTTGTAGTTATTACAGGGCAATTGGAGTAGAATTAGTAAAATTCTACTCCAACCCCCAGTATCACTTATTTTTAGTAAAGCAGATCGCATTTCCCATAATTGTAATGGGAAATGTGATCTGTGTGCAAGTTACTAAAAATAAATTGTAAAAAAATACCGGGGGAAGCCCTGTGATAATAACGCCACCTGGAGGTGGCGTTATCCAGGGTCTCCTCCGGTTACCGGGCTACCACTCTGCTCTAACGGGGAGAGCAGAGGCGGGAGCCGGTACCAGTAATCAGCTATGTGGTCTAATCAGACCGCAAGCTGATTGCTGTAAAAAAAAGAAAAAAATAATTAAATATTTTTTTTTTTACTTACCTGACTCCAGGGACTGGTGATCGGGCCTCCGGTGATGGCTCCTCTCTGGTCAGCTGGTCTCCCACAGTGCACTGGGGCCTGGTCATCAGGTGATCAGGCCCCAGTGCAGTAATGGAGATCACCTGATCGGGAAGCCCAGAGAAGACCACCGGAGGCCAGGAGGATGCAGGTAAGTGTAATGAAGGGAGGGGGGGTCGCGGGGGGGGGGAGGGGGGGTCGTGGGGGGCCGTGATCGCGGGGGGCGAGGCTTAGCATCGGGGGGCAGGGCTTAGCATCGGTGGGGGGGTAGTAGCGGTGGTCGGTCGGCGCATGTGCGGGCTATTAGTCGCGGTATTTTTTCCGAAAATACCGCGACTAGAGTGCGGATGGGGTCCGAAGGGACAGAGCTTTATCGCAAGCTCTGTCCCTGCAAGGGATTTGTAGTAAATCCCTGTGATATTGCCTGAATTCGCAATGCGAATTCACTCGGTAATATCACACTACAATCCGCATTCAATATGCGGATTGTAGTAAATAGAGCCCAAAGGGAATGTGCAGTGACAGATTCCTAAGACGGTGGGGTAATAATGCCTGTTGTAGTGATGTGGATGCTGGATAGTGCTATGATCCTTAGCAAGTGACAGTCAGTTGGTTATATGATAACAGATCTTATCCACGTTGATGTGATGCACCTGTAGGCACTCAGATCCTCAGCCAGTCTCTTTGGTACCTCTCTGCACTCATCTTCCCCAGCGCTTCCATCAGCTCAGCTCCGACAGACAGCGCAGGGCAGACACCACTACTCCGCCCCTGGCTCCACCCTCTCCTGGGGAGCTGCACCTCTCCTATCTTCTATCACTGGGGTGGGACGGCTTAAGGTAGTCTGACTCCTCCTCTAGGGGCCGTCTCACAGATGCTGCTAATCTAAGAGGCTGCTGCTCTCTGCTCCGCCTGGTCTCCTCTCTGTCCGCGGCAATGGCTCCCTCCAAACAAATGACCAGCGACGGCAGCACAGCCCTCTTCTCCTCCGGTCCTCTCAGCAACTGCCGCTAATGGCCGGTGAGTCCCACAGTGAAGCCCCCTTTGGTGCCCGGATTGTTCTCCCTCTAACTGTAACTGCAGCACGCGGTGATCAGGGATTTCACCCGCATGGCAGCACGCACTACAGCTGCTCCAGTCCCGGCCACTGTCACCAATAGCGGGGGCACATTTAGGGGGCATTACAAATGTAGCAGGCACATTTAAGGGGTATTACAGAGGGGATTTTGGGTCTATGACCCAGAAGCCCCTCCGGCGTCCTTCTGCGCATGCGCCCATAAATAAAAAGTCTTACACTTCAAATAAAGCTCCCAGAGGTATATGTAATAAAGTGAGAGTTTTTAGAAATAGAGATATTGCCCATAGCAACCAATCAGATTCTACGTAACATGTAACTAGCACCTTCTAGAAGATAAGAGCTAGAATGATTGGTTGCTATGGGCAACATCTCCACTTCTAAAAACTCTCACTTTAGTAAATTTACCCCCTAGTCTTTTGTCCGCTGTTTCTGGTGCGTAGTCGCTCCAACATTCACATTCCAACTTACTATTCCACAGATCTCACAGTGTATCTTTAGCCATTTTGATAGGATGTTTGACACTTAAAGATAAATAAGCACAAAAAATCGCCACAATAGTGTAATCAATTTATTTCCACATTACACTCACATATCATATATAAAAACATGGATATCACCACTTCATCCTGGTTTTTATACCTTTAGGATCCCTGCTGGACCATCCTGCCTCACCTGTCCCCACCGATGGTAATGAGTAGCATGGTCTTGGTAGCGGTAACCGTAATCCACACAAAGGTAGGTGTACGGCGTTCTTCCAGCAGCGTCACCATAGGGAGTCTTTGTCACACGCCTCTGAGGACATGTAATAATACTTCTGTTGAGGGAATATCTTGCCCCACATCATGAAATCTTGTGTTACACGGGTGTGTTATGATGCTGGTTTGTTGGGCTGACGTCTTATAGTCAGACTGATGCAGAACAACAAGAAGAGTAGTCAGGTGCAAGATGGAGTTTATGTACAAACTAATAGCCTGATACAGCCCAGATCACACGGCTGCGTTCTCACACACCTGCTAGCTGCGGGAATATGCTAACATACCTCCCAACTTTTCAACAGCTGAAGGAGGGACAGGGCGCACGCCGAAGGCGCGCGCGTCCGAAAAGGGGTGTGGCTTCTAAAAGGGGGTGGAGCCAACTTAAAACTGGGAGGAGCCTCGCGGCTTCCCCCCGTTTTCATCACTATAGGGGGCGTGCCCAGCACTCTCCGAGATGCTGGACAGCCCCCCAGGCTCTCCCTATGCTAGTGAACAGATGCCGTGCGATGCGCACGGCATCTGTTCACCTTCTGCACACCCGCTGCTCTGCTAGGCAGAGCAGCGGGTGTGCTCTCCCCAACTTCCCCCCCACCGCGGGACACTGCGGCCCGCGGGCGGGACAGCGGGACAGTCCCAGAAAAACGGGACTGTCCCGCTGGAAGCGGGACAGTTGGGAGGTATGCGCTAATGAGTGCGATCTCACAGCAACCGCAGCGCTATACCAAGACGCCCATCACTTTATAAAGCCGCCCACTTCCCATGACACATCCGCAAGTCAGCGATAACATTAGTAACATCGGAACCAGTCGCACAGATGTGGGTGACCTGACCCTGCCGCACAAGGTGCTAAACTTACTGTCACCATCTAGACCTCTGCCAGCATCTGCAATCGCAGGGCCTTAATTATGCACGCTCCTGTAATGGTGTTCTACACACAGGCAACCCTGCCCTCCGCCGACCACCCCACCTCTCCACCCCCAAACGGTCACTTCATGTCAGTCACTCTGTGAAGGCTCTGCGTGCTCACTGCGATTGATTCCTGATCACAGGGGCCGGTTTGCGCATGCGCACTGTGATGCATGCGCACTATGCAAACATTGGCCGGCTGCGTGCGAACACAGCCGTGTAATCCAACCTGAATGAGACCCTAAGAGAATTACATGCACAATATCAGGAACAGAGTAAGACACAACACACAGGATACAGGAACCAAGATGGATTCTTCCTAAGTTGTAGTACTGACATCTCAGTTACAGTCACGGTCAAGGGCTGTTTAAAGTTGCAAACTAAAAGTATTAGTTCCAGGGTATCAGTGGTGTAAATTCATCCCAGTAACACAAAGCTAAGATAGATGTTAGCGCCCCCCTATGCCGACTCATCAACTTTGTAACATTAACGACATGTCTTTAACATCCCTATAAAGATGAATTGTATTGTACGACTTGGTACTCCCCATCCAGTTACAGACCATATCCTGCTAACCTGTTACCTCTCCCGTTCACCTATTGATGCAAATCCATGGACCTTTGGACTGCTAATTTGACACATAATTTGCCATATAATTATTATTATTTATTAGTATTATTATTAGTATTATTATTAGTATTATTCTTATTAGTATCCTTTATTTATATGGCACCACAAGGGTTCCGCTGCGCCTTACAGTTCAGCAGAACAAAAGGACAGTGACTTTCAGTACAAGAAATTGCAGCACAAGTACATGGTATATAAACATTGCTACAACAGCGATCATATCACACAAATAAGTAGCAGGGTGGCAGAAGGCAAGGGTTAGGTGCTGCTGTAAGGAGCGTGGAGTAGATAATAGTATAAGTAATGGAAGGAAAAGCACATGGGGAAGAGGGTCCTGCTCATCAGAGCTTACATTCTAGGGAGGGGAGGGGCAGACAGACAGGTGTGACATAGATGGAGTACACAGTAAGCATGGGACAGAGGGCCTGATTCAGAGCCGGACGCTATGACCAGAGCGCTCGCTCTGAATCAGGGCCCTCCTACCTAAACTTGGAGCGGCCTCTTGGAATGCTCGCATAGCTGTAGGTTACCACCCACAGCTTATGCGAGCGTCCATGATGATGGTCGCGATGGTCAAGACCATCACGACCATCTGGCTTGCGATGAGACCCTGCGGTAGGGTCTCGCTGCCGCAAGCCCTGGAGTGATTTTGGCTCTATCAGAGCCAAAATCACTCCCACTGACATCACTAGTGATGTAATTGGGTCGGACCCAGACATAGGCGTTCCCATGGGAACGCCTCCATCTGGCAGCCATGCCCCCGGCACGCCCACCAAAGGGGGCGTGCTGTCACTCACCATCGACAGCACGCCCCCTTTGGTGCGAGACCCCGAGCGACGGCTACCCCGTCGCTCGCCGGGTCTCGCGCATGCGCACGACGGAGTTCCCTCCATCGTGCGCATGTGCATTTGGGTACCATCAACCCGCTTGCGAGCGTCCTGTGCTCGTGAGCGGGTCTGAATGAGACCCAGAGGGTTAGGGTGAGAGATGGCTGGCTTTGATAAAGAAGTGGGTGTTGAGAGACCATTTGAAGTTTAGTAAAGAGGTGGAGTCTGATAGGGCGAGGTAGAGAATTCCAGGGGTAGGGAGTAGCAAGTGCACAATCTTGGAGGTGGTTATGGGAGGAAGTAATCAGTTGGCAGGAGAGGCAGCATTAATTTGCAGATTGAAGAGGATGGGCAGGAGTGTGAAGGAAGATAAGGTCAGAGATGTAAATGGGAGAGGAATGGGTGAGGCTTTGTAAGTGAGTGTGAGAAGCTTGAATTGGGTGCTGAAGGGGAGAGGGAGCCAGTGAAGGGCTTGTAGGAGAGGGGAGACAGGTGTAGTATGTTTGGAGAGGAAGATAGACCAGACAGCAGCATTGAGGATAGATTGGAGTGGAGAGAGGTGAGATTTAGCAAGGCCACATAGGAGGAGGTTATAGTAGTCCAATCTGGGGCAGTGACGTGCGGTGAAGTCAATGACTGGGGAGTGACACATGGAGATGGGTCTGAGTGCTGGGAGCCTGTCTCATCCCCTACTCACTGTAACTCTCCCCTCACTACACTAAGCTTCCGTGTCCATTGATTTCCCTACCTGCATCACTGTGTCTTCTCTAGCTGCTGCTGCACTGAGCTTTGATCTCTAAACACTGCAATACACTTTCTGGTCACATGACACATCTGAGGTGTCCATCAGTGCTCAAGGCATGCCACCCATGCTCAGAGGCATGCCTCTATTAGCTCTCTTTCTGTACAGCTTACTGCCCATGGTGTGGCCCCACACACAGCTCTGCAAGCAGTGTCTGACTATATAGAAGTGAGGCTGAGCTGTTGCTGCGTCATCTCTCGTCTCCCTGCAGTCCCAGGGAGCTCCACATAGTTGGTGAGGGTTAACTATAAAAATGATTACAATAAACAAAGAGGATGTTTATAGGTTAGAAATATCTTAATAATTTTTATATCAAATCTCAGGAGTATGACAGGGGAGGCTCTGACTCCCCTGCCTACTCTGACTGCACGTTCTTGATCTGGGGATGACTGATGAGTGAATGAGGGTCTTAAGCTGTGCACACCCAAGATGATTTTTTTAAATGATTGTCATTTTCTGACAATCACTATGTGCGCTCCCATAGGGTAGTCCGTTGCATCCTCAGACCTACCATACATGCTGCTCATTCTGAGGATCTGACTGATGACTCCATGTATTTGGATGCAGTGTGATGCAGCAGGGAAATGACATATTGTGTGTTTGTTTACCAGATCATGTGGTGTGTACGGAGCACAAGATATGTCGTTTGGCGCATCTGACGTCGGCCGGGTACACGGCTTAAGCTGCATCCAGGGAGAGGAAAGGTCTGATACTGGCAATATTTTTGAGCTGGAAACAGCAGGACTGTGAGAGATACTGAATGTGTGGTTTGAAGGTGTCAAAGATAACTCCAAGACAGCGCACATAGGGGCAAAAGGATTTTATTCTATGAATAGATAATGAAATTGTGGGAAGTGAGGTTAGATGGAGGCAGGGACTTGGAAGGGAAGATGATGAGTTCAGCCTTAGACATGTTAAGTGTAAGAAAGCACTGGGACATCCAGGAAGAGACAGCAGAGAGATAGTTGGAGATGTGTCTGAGGACAGAGGGGGAGAGGTCAGGGGAGGAGAAGGTAGATCTAGAGTATCATCAGCATAAAATATGATATTGGAGGACAAATGAGCTGATGAGCTCAACCTACAGAAGACATATAGAGGCAGAACAGGAGAGGTCGAAGAACAGAGCCTTGGGGGACACCTACTGTAAGTGGAAGTGGGGGGAAGTGGAGTCATGAGAGGAGACAGAGAGAAGGATTGGCCAGAGAGGTACAGTAAGAGGATAGCCAGTCATATACCTATGTATTAAAATTCATAGTGGTTTATTTGATAATATGAAGCCTATGTGAGGTCAAATATATATTGTTTTATATTTATAGTGGGCATGTTGTATATTATATAGAAGGGGGTGCTCACGTATATTTATATATGTAATCTGTGTATGCTCTGACTTTGTGTATGGATTGAGTAGATGTCGCTGCAGGAGTGCGAGCACACAGGGTAGAGGCTCGTGCTATAGGTGCAGTATAGGTGGGAAAGACAGGGTCTATAGGACTGAAAGAAGGTGGTAGATGGGGCATGAGAGGCTCTGAGGGAGCTCGTGTCACTAACGGGAGAGGAGAGGGTCGCGAGGCAGGTAGGGGCTATATACAGGGGGAACAGTGGCGGTTAAGCCAATCTGCCGTTCCCCCCTCCAGTGCTTCCAGTCAGAGAGGCAGAGGCCTGTGTGGAGAAGCCAAGGGAGACTAGTGAGCAGCTCCAGTAGTGAGAGTGGGCGTAGCAGAGGAAGCTGGGGACTGCTAGACGCTGCATACCGGGGGCCTCCTTTATCAACAAGTTTTATCACTCACAACGAGTGATAAAACTCGCTGCATATGAAAAAAGGTGCTCCAGCCAATCAGCTCCCAACTGTCATCTGTTTGAAAAATGACAGTTGGGAGCTGATTGGCTGGAGCACCATTTATCATATGCAGGGAGTTATATCACTCGTGAGTGATAAACTCGTTGATAAATGAGGCACCAAGTGAGTCACCAGCAGCAGCAGTTGTAACAGACAGCGGCTACGAGTATCCCGGCCGGTGATTACATTGGGAGCCAGCTCTCAGCTGGACAATGCGGGTGACATTGCTAGAGGAGGGAAGGCGCCTTGGTAGACAGTGGAGCTGTGCCTGTGAGTAATACCAATTCACCACACCCCACTTACATAGATGCTCCCTAGCCATTTATTCAAATACAGGATTTATGGATCCAAACATAGCAGAGTTATTTAGGATGCAAATTATCTGTGTTCATTATTAAACCTCCTATATTGCAGCTAAAATAATAATAATGGGGAGATGTACTAAGCTCTGGAAAGTGATAAATTGGAGAGTGATAAACGACCAGCCACTCAGCTCCTAACTGTCCTGTTACAGGTTGTGTTTGAAAAATGACAGTTAGGAGCTGATTGGCTGGTGAAGCATTCCCGATATTGACCCCATCAGCAAACTCCATCTAAAGATAGCGTTAGCCGCTGTGTCCTATGGGCACTTACCCGCATTTCAGCCGGCGGAGGGATCTTCCAGATCCCTCCGCCGGCAATGGGCGCCGCTCATGTGCAGTCCGCGGGACTGCGCATGCGCAGCAGCCCGGAATGCGCTCCGGCCACATCGCAGGGACGGGCTCTTTTCGGAGCCCGTCTCCCTGCATGTGCCGGGTCATACATTCGGCCGGTATGATCGCATTTTGCAATGCGATCATGGGCGGTACTGCATGCCCTGATCGCATTGCAAAATGCGATCCTTAATAAATGGGCCCCATAGTGTCTTAACCTGGCCAGAAATGCCTAGCCACAGGCTGTTCAGATTTTTTACCGCTTAGTGCTGATCTAATTGCGGACCTATGTAGTGCCATGCGTTCTTTAAAAGAACGAATGGTCTTGCCTACATAATATAGTCCGCATGGACATTTGATAAAATAGACCACAAAGGAACTAGAACAGGTCAGTGGATACCTAATTGTATATTTATGGCCGGTATAAGGATGATAAAAGAACTTCCCAATTGTCATATGGCTACACGTTATACAACCTATGCACCTGTAGCAACCTCCACTTTTCAGCTGTATGTTGTTAGACAATTTTACCATATCTGTAATGTCAGATTTAACTATATGGTCTCTGAGGTTTTTACCTTTTCTAAGGCATGGTAGAATCCTGGTCTGTTTTAGACACTTAAGGTCCTTATCTTGTTGTATAATAGGCCAAAGACTATGTGTAGTTTGATTAATGATTTTATTGGCAGAAGTAAACCTACGTGGCCAATGTATACAAGTATCAGTTTTTTCTTTAATGCTTTTTTTCAGTAGATCATTTCTATCCAATCGATCTACCCTTTGTCTAGCTTGAGTTAAAATGTGGGGCGCATATCCCCTGACCCTAAACTTGTTACACATTTTGATAAGATCATCTAATTTCTCAGGGTCACTAGTGATCCGCTTGACTCTAACCAATTGGGGAAAAGGTAGGCTTGTTTTGGTGGCCATCGGATGGTGGCTAGATGCAGTAAGTAGTGTATTGCGATCTGTCTGCTTGGTATAAATACTTGTGATAATCTAATTATTATCCCTTTTAAGTGTGACGTCCAAGTAGTTGACCTGCTCAAGGCTGAGATGGAATGTAAATTTTATTGGGCAGTCACGGGCATTAATGTCTTCCATTAAACTAATAAAGTCACTATAATCCCCCTGCCAAAATAAAAGTACGTCGTCTATATAACAACAGTAGAATTTTATTCTATCTCTCACATCTCTGCCAAAAAAGAAGTCCCTCTCAATTGCAAACATATATGTGTTAGCATAAACCGGGGCAACATGCGAGCCCATTGCGCATCTCGTGCGCTGCAAATAGAATTGGCCATTAAAATAAAAATAATTTTTATATAACTCCTGCTCAAGCAATGAAATTAAGTTCTGGACCCCTATATAAATCATTATTATGCAACAGATCATAGGTAGCCCTAATACCTTCTTGGTGAGGAATATTAGTATAGAGGCTAACTATGTCTAAGGTACACATCCACAAATTAGTGGGTAAGTCGTCAAGTTCCTCTAGTTTGTTTAACAACATAGTTGTATCCTTAAGATACGTTTCCTCAGCCTGCACACAAGGCTGTATAAAAAAATCTAAATATTCAGATACATTGCTTAAGAGAGAGCCCCTGGCCGATATTATCAGACGGCCCGGAGGCCTGTCCAAATTTTTGTGTATCTTCGGGACACTATACAAGAGTGGGGCTTTCAGATGGTCTGTTTTAAGATAATCACCTATCGCTACATCTATTATTTTATTATTAATAGCATTATCGATTATAGAGTCTAGTTCTTCCTTGAATTTTTGTGTCGGATTGTTCTCCAATGTGACATAAACAGCCTCATCCATTAAATGTCTATCCAATTCAGCCTTATACTGATCAAGATCTTGAATAACCAGGCCTCCACCCTTGTCCGCTGGCCGAAAAATGATGTCAATATAGGAGCCTAAATCTTTAATGGCTCTACGTTCTTCCTTAGAGAGGTTATATCTTGTATTCGGTATTTCTGTAATCATATGGTCAGATACTTGTGCATCTAATGCCTTCATGAAACATTGTATCGAAAGGTTATTGGAAATCGGATCAAAATGCGATTTTTTTTTCGAAATATCTTATCTTGCTTATCAACTGTACTTATCTCAGCTCCAAAAAACTCTTTAAGTTTCAACTGTCGATATAAAATATGCTGCTCCACTTTCCACTCACAGTTGTTGAAAGGGGTGGTGGGCACAAAACTTAGCCCTTTGTTTAGAACCCTCATTTCTGTTTCAGTGAATACTGGAGATGATAAGTTCATTTGTTGCGTGCCCTGCTCTTGTCCTTCTTTGTTGTTGCGGCGGCATTGTCCACCTCTCCGTGTGGTCCTCCTCGTCCACGTCTTGCCCGTGTATTCACCCCTAAAGGGGGTCTACGGATTGCTTGGGCACTCGAGGAGGGAAAATGACTGTCATCTCAGACAGACAGAGATCATCTTGGTTGTGCAACTGCAATTTATATTTATATTTGGATTTATATACTGCAAATATTATAATTGTTTTGTTGGATGATTCTCGGCAATGTGTTTATCATGCTGAAGATTATTTAAGATGTAATTGTATTACAATATGCCGCTTTCCTAACAATAAAATGTTTTTCAAAAAACCAGTGATGTCAGTGAGAGAGCTTCCGGCTCTATTAGAGCCAGAAGCTCTCTGGGGCTTGCGGCCACGAGACCCTACTACAAGGGTCTCGTCGTAAGCCCGATGGTTGCGATGGTCTTGACCATCGCGACCATCATCCTGGCCACTCGCAATAGCTGTGGGTGGTCATCCATGCGAGCGGCCAGGAGGCCGCAACTAAAAAAGCGATCTATGCGAGCGGCCAGGACGCCGCAACTAAAAAAAACAGCTCCTGCCCTGATTCAGAGCGAGCGCTCGCTTTGTGCGAGCGCCTCTGAATCGGGCCCTCTGGGCACTAGAGTGTGCCCGGAGTCTTCTGCACATTTGCAGAACACCGGAAAAATGGCCGATGCGGCCATTTTCCGGTGTTCTGAGCAGCGCTGACACCCGACGCGGGACCACGGACAGATGAGTTTTAAATAATATGGGTGCAGGGTGTGCGGTGCGGGGCCCCCCTGGACCCAGGGGCCCGTGTGCCCTGCACACACTGCACCCATTATAGATACGCCACTGGATGGAGACTATTCCCGAACGCGCGACTCAGCATGCGCAGAGGAACAAACAGAAGCAATTGTTTTCAGAATCCAGGAAAACAATGGCTTCTGTGACATCGCAGGGACATCGTGTTACTGCAACCACTGCCCCTGCTCAAAATATTGCTGAATAGCAGCAATAAATTATCATAATTAATAAAAACTCGTGACGATGTTGCCTGTTAATATTCTGGGTAACATAGTCACTTTTGCTGAATCGACCCCTATATATATGTATAGAGTAATAAATACAGTTTTATCCTAACACTATTGTAGTATTTGTAGATTATTGTATTTTTACCTTGGAAGGCGCTGAGTATTACAGGTCATCTTATATCTCTATGGAAGGCGTGTTCCTGTAAAATAAGGAGATAATATCTTGGCAGTATAGCATTGTGGGCCTAATTCAGACCCGCTCGCGAGCGCTCGCAAGCGGGTCGATGTTGGCCAAGTGCCAAGCTGTCGTTATGGGTCTCGCACCAAAGGGGGTGTGCTGTCGATGGTGAGTGACAGCACGCCCCCTTTGGTGGGCGTGGCTGCCCAGACGGAGGCGTTCCCATGGGAACGCCTACCGCAGGGTCTCGTCGCAAGCCTGATGGTCGCGATGGTCTTGACCATCGCGACCATCATTTTGGCCGCTCGCTATAGCTGTGGGTGGTCATAGAGAAATCGCAGTTTCAGTTTTGCTTTCCCAGAACAGGAGAAGCCCCCTCCCCTCCAATCCTCCTGTATAAGGCCAGGTGCTGTCTCAATAGTAGCTCTTGCTGAACGCTGAGACACAGCAGCATCACACTAGCCTGAGGCAGCCGGGTACCCAGCAGACAGGTGAGATGGGAGAAGGTTTATCCCTGATCTTATACCTATGATTCTAGCACTAAAGGACTGAAGAAGAGAATAATGGTCCTCATATAATTGTCAAATACTAATAAGAAAAGAATCAAAATACTTTATTCATTTCTTTACATTTAAGTTGAAAAAATATCCATTGATATAAGTTATATATTATATGTTAAATATTCTGATACATTTTGTGCTAAATATAAATAGAACAATTATATTTGTAATAATATAATAAAATAGGATAATATTCTGAAATACTGCAGTTACCTAGTGTAAAGTTAGGGGAAGTTCTCTCTCTCTCTCTCCTCTCTCTCTCTCCCTCTCTCTCCATCTCCCCTCTCCCTCCCTCTGTCACTCTCTTTCCTTTTCCCTCTCTCCAGCTCCCTCTTTCTCACTTTCTCCCTCCCCCTTTCTCCCCCTCTCTGGCTCCTCCCCCTTTCTCCCCCTCTCTGGCTCCTCCCCCTTTCTCCCCCTCTCTGGCTCCTCTCCCTTTCTCCCCCTCTCTGGCTCCTCCCCTTTCTCCCCCCCTCTCTCTCTCTCCATCTCCCCTGAGTTGAAGATCACAGCACTGGTCCTCTGAGATTGCTGGGGAAGGTTAGATAGATACAGTACATGGGAAAACTGGTTTCTGTGCTCAGAGACCTTGTACAGTACTTTCAGTTTCGGTTATTATTTCTAGTGTCATTAATGTCCCCTCCTCCTCCTCCATATACCTGTATGTATACTGCAGTGTCACAGTCACACTATGCACCAGCCGGGTGTTCAGAGGCTGAGCCCAGCACACTGGGCAGGTGAATGGCAGAGCTTTATGTGTCCTGGCACTAACTAGCAATGCTCATCTGTAAGGGTTTGTTTCAGGGGCTGGCCTGCACATTTTAGACTGGGAGCAATTAAATATTAAAGGTTAATAAAAGCCCATTTGCTGGTGAATAGACCCGTTCTCTCCAGCATACAGACAGGGTTTGTTTTCAATCCTTAAATAGTTTTTGTCAGGTAAAACCCTGTTGTAGGAAGTCTATCTATGAAGTATTGATTGCGATATTGGCGTTTCTGGTAATGCCATCATCAGATACTGGGCCTCGTTCCGAGATATAGGCAGACCCGATGGTGTGTGTACATCCCCAATGTTAGATGATCATCACATGTGCAGGATCTGTACTGCGTATGCTCCAGTCTTCTGCTGTGAGATCTCTCGCAGTTCCCATTTAGTGGCGTGGAGTGCAGGGAGCCGGCCTGCGTTTCCGGACATGGGGGCGTAGCCCCGTTCCCTATGAGTGCTGGTACCAGGGTCTGTTCCTCCAACACAGACTCCCTGACACCGGCTGAGCAGTTCTGTTGCCCTGTAAGCTTACTCAGAATGACTGCAATGCTGCGTCTTCGGACACGAGACTCGGATCGCAGATGCTGGCAGGAGGCGTCTTTTCTCATCAGAAGCCTCTGCTACATTACCATATGTTAGCATTGCTGCAACGCCAAAAGAAGCATTAGCTATGCTAACGGCGTCCATTTCTGAGGCAGGCCCATTGTTACTGTCAGAGGGCCTGAAGTGCACTGCTGATCGCAGATTCCCGATTATCGGGAATCTGCGCGTGCGCAGGACCCATTCTGTGAGTGTGCACTACCCTCACCCCCCATGGACCGATTCCCCTCTACAGTCTCTGATTGCAATTGGGTCGGATTTGTGATTTGCGGGTGTATGGGGGCGGGCCTAATGATGTGAGGTGCCCGTTCCCATTAGTAACCTGCTGTTACATTAGAAGTTTAAGTAATAAGTGTGTTTGTGTTGTAGCATGCGTATGTTTCTGTCTGTATGTGTTAGTGTGTATGTATGTGTTAGAATGTATATACTATATGTGTATGTATGTTAGTGTCTATATATGTGTATGTATGTGTTAGTGTGTGTATATGTGTATGTATGTTAGTGTCTATATATGTGTATGTATGTTAGTGTGTGTATATGTGTATGTATGTTAGTGTCTATATATGTGTATGTATGTGTTAGTGTGGGTGTATGTATGTTAGTGTGTTATATATGTGTTAGTGTGTGTATACTGTATATATGTTAGTGTATATAATATATGTGTATGCATGTGTTATTGTGTATATATGTGTATGTATGTTAGTGTGTATATATGTGTTAAAGTGTATTTGCTGTATGTGTTAGAGTGTATGTATGTGTATGTATGTGTTAGAGTGTATATATGTGTTAGAGTGTATGTATGTGTTAGTGTGTAATTGGTGCATGTATGTGTTAGAGTGTATATATGTGTACGTATGTGTTAGTGTGTATGTATGTGTTAGTGTATATATGTGTATGTATGTGTTAGTGTACATATGTGTATGTATGTGATAGAGTGTATATATGTGTATGTATGTGTTAGTGTGTATATATATGTGTGTGTGTGTATGTATGTGTTAGAGAGTATGTATGTCTTAATGTGCGATCGGCAGCTAAACTTAGACGCCCACCAGCCTGGAGTAAAGACGCCCACTTTCAGACCTCAACTCCAGGAAGTGTATGAAAACATTGACCATCGGGCGATATCAAACCAGTGCGCAGTGCTTGGGTAAACCTTAGGCTACCTCAAGCACTGCGATCACCGCTGTCTGTATTTCACCCGCATGACGCGTATGCTGACGCTGCGTTGTAATTATGCACTCCTTAAAGTGGGTGTAAAGATGCCCAGCCACGCCTGTGCTAGTGCAAGCACTCCCCATTTACACAGACCTGCCCCATCCACCAGCCACCCACGCCCTGTTCTGTCACTCAAACTAGCGCTCTGGCAATATGCAGAGAGCGATCGTCTCCCGATCGCAGTGACTGGTCCGCGCATGCGAACTGCGACTTATATGCATGCGCAGTTTGCAACAATTGCCCGGCTGCGAGCGAACGCAGCTTAGCGACCGGGTCTGAAGCAGTCCCTCTGTTCAATAATAATGTTTTATCTTCCATTACAGTTGGTGCACGTGACTTCATGAGGTCACGCCACGCTGCTGGAAGGAAGAGGTCAGAGGGGCAGGAGAGCGTGAGGAGAACAAGCCAGAAGGAAGGAGCATTCGTCAAGGAGATAAGGTAAGTCATGACTCATGAGACTTAGCGGTAGCGGAGAAAGGGGGAGGGGGGTCCCTGCCTACTTTGTCAGTCCCGGGCTCCACAATTTCTGATGGCAGCCCTGTATATATAGATTTTTTTTGTTTTCTTACAGAATGCCTAACTACTTGTATGACACATACGAGGAGAAGATCCGTCCATGTATAGATCTCATTGATTCACTGAGGTCCCTGGGGGTGGAGAAGGACCTGGCGCTACCGGCGATCGCGGTCATCGGTGACCAGAGCTCCGGGAAAAGCTCAGTTCTGGAGGCTCTGTCTGGAGTCACTCTCCCCCGAGGCAGCGGTGAGAGGAATCTTTTCATCACTACGAAATGTAGACACAACAGTTACTGCAGTGAGGAAGAGCGATTCAGGTGCAAGGATCCTGATAACATCCATGTTACACATATCATATATCATACTTACCTACTGTACCGGGACCTGCGGGAGGCTCACGATTTTTCGGGTAGCTCCCGCACCCCCAGTACAGTCGGCACTTCTCCCGCATCCTGCCCACATCCTAGTGAAGTGAGCAGGAATAGGGAGAATCTTACCGGAAATCCGAGGTCCGAACGTAGAGGGCAGAGAATATTATCATAGAATCGCGCCCTTTGGCCCTGCCCCCTATTTAAATAAGCGCAATTAACAGGATTTTTCCATGAGGGGGAGTGGCCTAATGATGCAAATACTCCAATCTGAGTTCCCTTAGGACACAGCACTCTGATCCTGTGTTGCCAGCAGGAGACCTCTAATTACACCAGACACCTCCTGCTGCATTGGCGTATTAGTTGTGCGGTATCGCAGAGCCGATTCCCTACAGCTGTGCAATGCCGACAGCTCTGAATTAGGCCCTGTGGTAACTTTTTCCTAAAATTATTTACAATAATGACAGTGCCTGCGTAAGGGTTTACAATAGCACTGAAACAAAAATGACAAATCTCCGGCATTAATCACAAAAATACAGCTGAGTGACTGGCACCGGACAGACGACCCCCTCAGATACTCGCCGCTGGAGGAGAAGGTCCCCAACAGCTCTACTGACCCACAGGCAGAGCACATGAAACCAGCCGGCCTGCACCTCCGCTCATGCAGTTTAACAGGGGTATTCAATTTGGAGCGAAAAGTCAGTTTCTGCGATGTTTTCGCACCGATGACCTCATTTTCGCTGGTTTTGGTATTACACCGTATTCAATTTCAAAGACTTTTCGCAGGTTCGACAAGTCTTTGAAAAAAAACGGGGATAACTTTTCACCACTGAATATATGGTGAAAAAAAGTGCAGAATTGGGGTTTAGGGGTGCAGGCTTAAAAAAAATAGCCTGCACCCTTCAGAATGACCCCTTGAAACGATCTGTGTCAAAAAAAAAAAAATCGGGACAGCCCAAAAAAAGAACTTTGAATTTGGGGGCCAAAAAAAAAATGTTGGGGGACAAAGTTTAAAAATAGCGAACTTGACTCTGGGGGGGGTCCCCAAGTATGCCCCAGGTGTTTTTTTCATTGCAGCTGCCTGCGGCGGGTGGGTTTTTCACGATTTTTTCAAGTCACTTTAGCAACTTTAAAATATGCTGACCCCCATTTTCAAGTACCCCAAATTTGCTGGGCATAGTTATTTCTCCCCCCAAAAAAATCTAAATGCTCTTCTGCATCACTTTCTTCAAAGTCGCATTTATGCACTTGCTGCGGCTATTAGAAACCCCGACTTCCTTCAGTAGTTAAAAATGGGGATACCCATAGTGATCCCCCATGTCTAGACATCTTTAGGGGGTCCCAAGAATATTTTCCGAAAATTCCCATTTTTGTTAACCTGTAAAAAAAATTAGTAAAAAATTACAAAAAAAATTACATAAGGTCCCCCCCCCAAAAGCCAAACCAGCCCCAGGCTTGCAGCCAGTGGTGGTTTCTAAAAATACGGGGAACAAAATGTGTAGGGTTCCTCCGTATTTTAGAAACCAACACCAGGCTGCAGGGACTAGTGCTGGTTTTAAATATAGGGGGCAAAAACGATGTGGGATACCCCCTATATTTAAGACCAGCACCAGACCCAACCGACTGGGGTGTAGTGCCACAGCCCGGAGACCCAGTCACCGGGGCTCCATGTCCAAAGCATTATACCCCAAGTCGGTCAGCACAAGCCGGTGATCTCGGGGGAGTTGGGGACTCCCCAAAAAAGAGTTCCCCCTCTCCCGAGCACCACAGGCTTACGCTGAAGCCTGAGGCTGAGCCCCATACCCCTGGAGCGGTGGGTATGGGGGTAATAGGGGGGCCAAATAATGTTACACTATTGTACTTTACAGTGGCAGCATGCCTGCCATTTTGCACTTATGGAACTACAAGTGCCAGCAGACATGCGGCACCTGTAATTTCACTGTAAAATAAATAGTTTAAAAAAGACAAAACACACACACCGTGCCCAGTATAAGTTTATTACACACACCTACCCATTCATACATACTTACCTATACCAGATGATTCTGTCCTCTTCTCCAGTAGAAGTCCTTAAAACATGGCCCTGCAAGGAAGATTTCATACTCACCTATATCCTGGCGCTGGTCTCTGCAGTAATCCACGTACTTGGCAAAAAAAAAAAAACGAATACGTGACCCACGAACGAGCTATGAATATGTGTGTTCCCACGCATACTCATAACTCCCGAATGCCAGCTGACGGCACATCCACAGAGCTGCCAGTCCTGAGAGTCAATCAGCGGCCGCGCTGACTGTAGAGCAGTCACTGATAGGCTCCGGCTACTGACAGTTCCCACGTGGGCCAGTCACACCACGTGGGAACTGTCAGTAGCCGGAGCCAATCAGCGGCCACTCTACAGTCAGCGAGGCCGCTGATTGGCTGACGGGACTGCAATGCCCCGTGAAGTGCCGGCAGCGGCCATTCGGGAGCTATCAGCATGTGTGGAAACACACATACACATAGCTAGTAGCGTGGATCGGCTAAACGCGTTTTTTTGTTTTTAAACTGCCATGGATTACTGCTGAGACCAGCGCTGGATGTAGGTGAGTATGAAATCTTTCTTTGCAGGGCCACTCATCATGGATATCTACTGTAGAAGGCCACAGAACATCTGGTATAGGTAAGTATGTGTGAATGGGTAGGTATGTGTAATAAACTTATACTGGACACGGTGTGTGTGTTTTGTCTTTTTTTAACTATTTATTTTACAGTGAAGTTATGGCACCACTTAAAAAAATGAAAAAAATAACCTAAGAGCTCTTCTGCATCACTTCTTCAATGTTGGGAAAAAAAACACCTACGCGGCTATTTAAAAATCCCGACTTTCTTCTGCAGGCAAAAACGGGGGTACCCATAGTGATCCCCGAGGTCTGGACATCGTTAGGGGGGTCCTAAAATTATTTCCTGCAATTCCCGTTTTTTTTCGCCGATCCAATTTTCGCCGGGCCCTGTTTTAGCTAATTTCAAATTGAATACGGGGAAAAGCGGGAGCGCGCGCGATACTTTTTTGCTGGCAAAACCTCTGATGTGCGGCGAAAACCTCGCTGGCGAGGTTAACGTTTCATATTGAATACCCCTCCAAGGATGTACCACCACATGTAGATGGGGAAGCAGCAAGTCAAACCAGATGGAGCCATGCATCTCTATGAACCACCAGCTCCTTCTATCCACTAAAGGTCCCACAAATCGTCCCATGAACCCCCCCCCAGTACTACCCCACCACCAGAGGTCCTGCAAATCAGAACACCTCATGCATCATACAAAGAGGTATGATAACTGTGGGTTATACAGAATCGGTATGTAGTGCCGGCTGTCGGAAAGCCTAAAGTCAGAATACCGACATCGGCATCCCGAAGGTTGGTATCCCGACAGGGGTCAGGTAGATATACTTACCCTCCCCTCTTCCCCTACTAACCCTCCCCACCCGCCCCCTCCACATTAGTGCCTAACCCTAACCTCCCCCCTTAGTACCTAACCCTAACCCTTCCCCCTTAGTGCCTAACCCTAACCTCCCCCCTTAGTGCCTAACCCTAACCTCCCCCTTAGTGCCTAAGCCTAACCCTCTCCCCTTAGTGCCTAACCTCCCCCCTTAGTACCTAACCCTAACCCTCCCCCCTTAGTACCTAACCCTCCCCCCTTAGTACCTAACCCTCCCCCCTTAGTGCCTAACCCTAACCCTCCCCCTTTAGTGCCTAACCCTAACCTCCCCCCTTAGTGCCTAACCCCAACCTCCCCCCCAGTGGTGCCTAACCCTAACCCTCCCCCCTTAGTACCTAACCCTCCCCCCTTAGTACCTAACCCTCCCCCTTAGTGCCTAACCCTAACCTCCCCCTTAGTGCCTAACCCTAACCTCCCCCCTTAGTGCCTAACCCCAACCTCCCCCACAGTGGTGCCTAACCCTAACCTCCCCCCTTAGTGCCTAACCCCAACCTCCCCCCCAGTTGTGCCTTCCCCCCCCCAGGGGTGCCTAACCCTAACCCTGCTATGCTCCCTAGAGAGAGATGGAAGGAAGAGGGGTAGAGAGAGATGGGATGTGGGGGAAGAGAGGGAACAATAGCTAGCGCCCAGACGAATGACAGGTCTAATAATAATACATATTAGTACATTCATATAAACGTTTGTATAGAGAGAGACTTTCTGTACATTCTCTGACAGTGGCTGGAACACACCGCAGATAAACTGACCATTTAAAACACCAACATTGTACTTGTTGGCTTCACTCATTAGACCTTCTCCCACTTCCAGCTCCTGCACCACTTCCCCTCTCACCTGCAGGCTGAATAACTTCACTTTCTTATCAGACACGTGACAGTCACAGGACAGGGCAGTGATCAGTGGTGGAGCTCCCGCTGTAGCCTGGGGTGTGGAGGCTATGGAGCCTGGTGCTGATCCATATGATGCTGGGAATGAAGGCCTAGCCCTCGTACATGCCCAGGAGGGCAGAACAGTGGCCTCTGTACATAGAGTTGCCAGCGCACTATCCCGTGATTTGCTATGGAGCTCGGCGAATGGACATCCGTTTTGACTTCACAATCAGCAACACAGTAAATATATTAATTAGTGAAAGAGGGCTCTCAAGTCCAGATAAATCGATATCCTAAAAAATATATATTTTAATCAGTTATAATTCCTTGCAGTCATTTTTTAATTAATTCCATGCTCACGAGGGACATTTTAATAAAGAGGCAAAATAGCAATTTGCCCTGGGCCTACTAGGGCGTGGGGCATATTATCTTCTATATCATCCACCTTGTTGCCTAGGATGACAAGAAACCCTTAGTCCTAAATGTGATCCTACCCCAGTCATTGGCCCTAAGCAGACACCTAATACAAGCCTAAGGCTTAATGTACAATTGTAACTGTGTAATTGTATGTGATAACCATATGAGATATCTGTGACAGATGGCTCCCTCCCCATACGGCTCCTAGATTGTGGTATTGGTTACAGACCAAGCTTCTATGCTACTATAGAGACCTGCACATCTCTTACATCAGACCTGCTGCTCTCCTTATCCCAATGGGTTACTTTCATGTAATTGTAGTTTTCTGTCCCATGGGGTAATGTGATGCCCTTATAAAGGGTGGGATGCATGACGAAAATCACAAAGGGACGTCTCTCTCTCCCTCGGTAAGAGCGGCCCTTTGCGATGGAGGAACCTCCGGGTCTATGACCCAGAAGCCCCTCTGGTGTCCTTCTGTGCATGCCGCGGGGGTGCTGGGGGTGCATCTGTTTGTCTCCCTCTCACAGCACTCTCTGGATAGAAGCCCATAGACTTCTATAGGGTAACGCCATCAGAAGATTATTATTATTATTATCCTTTACTTATAGGGCGCCACAAGGGTTACATAGCACATAAACAAATGAGCACACAAGAAACACAGTTATTAACAGTACAAACAATGAAGGACAAATACAGGATTTATATACATTGCTGCATAACACTTACATAAGCAGCAGGGTGTCAGGGGCTGTTGTAAATTAAAATATAAGTAAGGGAAGGAGAAGCACATGAGGGAAGAGGGCCCTGCTCGTGAGAGCTTACATACTAAAGAAATAGAAGATGAGGTTACCCACCGCATCCAAGCCCCGGAGTGCACCTTGGGGGGTTTTGACCACATTTCTCCCTTTGCTGGATCCCGCCCAATGTGAGAAATCATATTATAGATCTATGATACGTGATCATTACTATCTCTCTTTGCTCTACAGGTATCGTCACCCGATGTCCCCTGGAGCTTAAACTTGTGAAAAGTAAAAATGGTTCAGAAAGGAAGGGAAAAATCAGCTATAAAACCACCAGCCAGGAGCTGGAGAACCCCGAGGAGGTGGAGAAGGAAATCATGAAAGGTGAGGAATATAAGCACCTCCCGGATATTATCTGTATGATATAAGCACCTCCCGGATATTATCTGTGTGATATAAGCACCTGCTGGATATTATCTGTGTGATATAAGCACCTCCCGGATATTATCTGTATGATATAAGCACCTGCTGGATATAATCTGTATGATATAAGCACCTCCCGGATATTATCTGTGTGATATAATCACCTCCCGGATATTATCTGTATGATATAAGCACCTCCCGGATATTATCTGTATGATATAAGCACCTCCCGGATATTATCTGTGTGATATAAGCACCTCCCGGATATTATCTGTGTGATATAAGCACCTTCCGGATATTATTTGTGTGATATAAGCTCCTCCCGGATATTATCTGTATGATATAAGCACCTCCCGGATATTATCTGTGTGATATAAGCACCTGCTGGATATTATCTGTGTGATATAAGCACCTCCCGGATATTATCTGTATGATATAAGCACCTGCTGGATATAATCTGTATGATATAAGCACCTCCCGGATATTATCTGTGTGATATAATCACCTCCCGGATATTATCTGTATGATATAAGCACCTCCCGGATATTATCTGTATGATATAAGCACCTCCCGGATATTATCTGTGTGATATAAGCACCTCCCGGATATTATCTGTATGATATAAGCACCTGCTGGATATAATCTGTATGATATAAGCACCTGCTGGATATTATTTGTGTGATATAATCACCTCCCGGATATTATCTGTGTGATATAAGCACCTCCCGGATATTATCTGTATGATATAAGCATCTCCCGGATATTATCTGTATGATATAAGCACCTCCCGGATATTATCTGTGTGATATAAGCACCTCCCGGATATTATCTGTGTGATATAAGCACCTCCCGGATATTATCTGTATGATATAAGCACCTCCCGGATATTATCTGTATGATATAAGCACCTCCCGGATAATATCTGTGTGATATAAGCATCTCCCGGATATTATCTGTATGATATAAGCACCTCCCGGATATTATCTGTATGATATAAGCACCTCCCGGATATTATCTTTATGATATAAGCACCTCCCGGATATTATCTGTATGATATAAGCACCTCCCGGATATTATCTGTATGATATAAGCACCTCCCGGATATTATCTGTATGATATAAGCACCTCCCGGATATTATCTGTATGATATGAGCACCTCCCGGATATTATCTGTATGATATGAGCACCTCCCGGATATTATCTGTGTGATATGAGCACCTCCCGGATATTATCTGTGGGATATAAGCACCTCCCGGATATTATCTGTATGATATAAGCAGCACCTGTCGGATATTATCTGTATGATATAAGAACCTCCAGGATATTATCTGTATGATATAAGCACCTCCCGGATATTATCTGTGTGATATAAGCCCCTCCCGGATATTATCTGTGTGATATAAGCCCCTACCGGATATTATCTATAAGATATAAGCACCTCCCGGATATTATCTGTGTGAAATGAGCACCTCCCGGATATTATCTGTGTGATATGAGCACCTCCCGGATATTATCTGTGTGAAATGAGCACCTCCCGGATATTATCTGTGTGATATAAGCCCCTCCCGGATATTATCTGTGTGATATAAGCACCTCACTCCCGGATATTATCTGTATGATATAAGCACCTCCCGGATATTATCTGTGTGATATAAGCACCTCCCAGATATTATCTGTGTGATATAAGCACCTCCCGGATATTATCTGTGTGATATTAGCCCCTCCCGGATATTATCTGTCTGATATAAGCACCTCCCGGATATATTCTGTATGATATAAGCACCTCCCGAATATTATCTATATGACATAAGCACCTCCCGGATATTGTCTGTGTGATATAAGCACCTCCCGGATATTGTCTGTGTGATATAAGCACCTCCCGGATATTGTCTGTGTGATATAAGCACCTCCCGGATATTATCTGTGTGATATAAGCACCTCCCGGATATATTCTGTATCATATAAGCACCTACCGGATATTATCTGTATGATATAAGCACCTCCCGGATATATACTGTATGATATAAGCACCTCCCGGATATTATCTGTATGATATAAGCACGTCCCGGATATTATCTGTATGATATAAGCACCTCCCGGATATTATCTGTGTGATATAAGCCCCTCCCGGATATTATCTGTGTGATATAAGCCCCTCCCGGATATTATCTGTGTGATATAAGCACCTCCCGGATATTGTCTGTGTGATATAAGCACCTCCCGGATATTGTCTGTGTGATATAAGCACCTCCCGTATATTATCTGTGTGATATAAGCACCTCCCGGATATTGTCTGTGTGATATAAGCACCTCCCGGATATTGTCTGTGTGATATAAGCACCTCCCGGATATTATCTGTGTGATATAAGCACCTCCCGGATATTATCTGTGTGATATAAGCACCTCCCGGATATTATCTGTATGATATAAGCTCCTCCCGGATATATACTGTATGATATAAGCACCTCCCGGATATTATCTGTATGATATAAGCACCTCCCGGATATATTCTGTATGATATAAGCACCTACCGGATATTATCTGTATGATATAAGCACCTCCCCGATATTATCTGTGTGATATAAGCCCCTCCCGGATATTATCTGTGTGATATAAGCACCTCCCGGATATTATCTGTGTGATATAAGCACCTCCCGGATATTATCTATGTGATATAAGCACCTCCCGGATATTGTCTGTGTGATATAAGCACCTCCCGGATATTGTCTGTGTGATATAAGCACCTCCCGGATATTGTCTGTGTGATATAAGCACCTCCCGGATATATTCTGTGTGATATAAGCACCTCCCGGATATTATCTGTATGATATAAGCACCACCCGGATATATACTGTATGATATAAGCACCTCCCGGATATTATCTGTATGATATAAGCACCTGTCGGATATTATCTGTATGATATAAGCACCTCCCGGATATTATCTGTGTGATATAAGCCCCTCCCGGATATTATCTGTGTGATATAAGCACCTCCCGGATATATTCTGTATGATATAAGCACCTCCCGGATATTATCTATATGATATAAGCACCTCCCGGATATTGTCTGTGTGATATAAGCACCTCCCGGATATTGTCTGTGTGATATAAGCACCTCCCGGATATATTCTGTATCATATAAGCACCTCCCGGATATTATCTGTATGATATAAGCACCTCCCGGATATATATTGTATGATATAAGCACCTCCCGGATATTATCTGTATGATATAAGCACGTCCCGGATATTATCTGTATGATATAAGCCCCTCCCGGATATTATCTGTGTGATATAAGCCCCTCCCGGATATTATCTGTGTGATACAAGCACCTCCCGGATATTATCTGTGTGATATAAGCCCCTCCCGGATATTATCTGTGTGATATAAGCACCTCCCGGATATTATCTGTGTGATATAAGCACCTGTCGGATATTATCTGTATGATATAAGCACCTCCCGGATATTATCTGTGTGATATAAGCACCTCCCGGATATTATCTGTATGATATAAGCACCTCCCGGATATTATCTGTATGATATAAGCACCTCCCGGATATATTCTGTATGATATAAGCACCTCCCGGATATTATCTGTATGATATAAGCACCTGTCGGATATTATCTGTATGATATAAGCAACTCCCGGATTTTATCTGTATGATATAATCAACTCCCGGATATTGGGACTGATTCAGAGCCGGTCGCTATTTGCGCTCGCTCGTCCAGAAAATAGGGGTGGCTATTCAAATGAACCGTTCGCTGTTTGCGGTCTGTTCACGCCTCTAGGTCTGCACGAGCGAACAAAACTTGCGGTCGTTTTTTGGGAAACTACGCCCCCTGGCCGCTCGCATCCTACGTCATGTCCGCTATTTATTAGATTAATCGAGTACATCGAACAGGGTATGAGCTGCTCGCTATTCTTGTGGTTGGTTTTTGCTACCACAATTTTGCGACCAGTTCTGGCTTAAAAAAACCCAGTGACGTGGTCAATGACGCTGCAGTTTTAATTATGCACACCCATAAAACGCCCGTTTTGACCTTTAAGCACGCCTGCGATCGGATCTCCACTCCCCGTCTTCAAGCACCTTCCCTTGTTACCACCCACATACGCCTCATCCTGTCACTCAAATTATCAGGCATTCGCTATTTTGCGAGCACAAGAATTTCGGCCGCACTGACTGGTTCGCGCATGCATATAACGATCCGTGCGCATGCACAGTTGGGCAAACATCGCTCGGAGCGAACGAGCTGCCGCTTACGAGTGGCTCTGAATCAGGCCCATTATCTGTATGATATAAGCACCTCCCGGATATTATCTGTCTGATATAAGCACCTCCCGGATATATTCTGTATGACATAAGCACCTCCCGGATATTATCTGTATGATAGAAGAACCTCCCGGATATTATCTGTATGATATAAGAACCTCCCGGATATTATCTGTATGATATAAGGACCTCCCGGATATTATCTATATGATATAAGCACCTCCCGGATATTATTTATATGATATAAGCACCTCACGGATATTGTCTGTGTGATATAAGCACCTCCCGGATATTGTCTGTGTGATATAAGCACCTCCCGGATATTATCTGTATGATATAAGCACCTCCTGGATATATTCTGTATGATATAAGCACCTCCCGGAAATTATCTGTATGACATAAGCACCTCCCGGATATATATTCTGTATGATATAAGCACCTCCCGGATATTGTCTGTGTGATATAAGCACCTCCCGGATATTGTCTGTGTGATATAAGCACCTCCCGGATATTGTCTGTGTGATATAAGCACCTCCCGGATATATTCTGTGTGATATAAGCACCTCCCGGATATTATCTGTATGATATAAGCACCACCCGGATATATACTGTATGATATAAGCACCTCCCGGATATTATCTGTATGATATAAGCACCTGTCGGATATTATCTGTATGATATAAGCACCTCCCGGATATTATCTGTGTGATATAAGCCCCTCCCGGATATTATCTGTGTGATATAAGCACCTCCCGGATATATTCTGTATGATATAAGCACCTCCCGGATATTATCTATATGATATAAACACCTCCCGGATATTGTCTGTGTGATATAAGCACCTCCCGGATATTATCTGTGTGATATAAGCACCTCCCGGATATATTCTGTATCATATAAGCACCTCCCGGATATTATCTGTATGATATAAGCACCTCCCGGATATATACTGTATGATATAAGCACCTCCCGGATATTATCTGTATGATATAAGCACGTCCCGGATATTATCTGTATGATATAAGCCCCTCCCGGATATTATCTGTGTGATATAAGCCCCTCCCAGATATTATCTGTGTGATATAAGCACCTCACGGATATTATCTGTGTGATATAAGCCCCTCCCGGATATTATCTGTGTGATATAAGCACCTCCCGGATATTATCTGTGTGATATAAGCACCTCCCGGATATTATCTGTGTGATATAAGCACCTCCCGGATATTATCTGTATGATATAAGCACCTCCCGGATATATTCTGTATGATATAAGCACCTCCCGGATATTATCTGTATGATATAAGCACCTGTCGGATACTATCTGTATGATATAATCACCTCCCGGATACTATCTGTATGATATAAGCACCTCCAGGATATTATCTGTATGATATAAGCACCTCCCGGATATTATCTGTGTGATATAAGCCCCTCCCGGATATTATCTGTGTGATATAAGCCCCACCCGGATATTATCTGTGTGATATGAGCACCTCCCGGATATTATCTGTGTGATATGAGCACCTCCCGGATATTATCTGTGTGAAATGAGCACCTCCCGGATATTATCTGTGTGATATGAGCACCTCCCGGATATTATCTGTGTGATATGAGCACCTCCCGGATATTATCTGTGTGATATAAGCCCCTCCCGGATATTATCTGTGTGATATTAGCACCTCCCTCCCGGATATTATCTGTGTGATATAAGCACCTCCCGGATATTATCTGTGTGATATAAGCACCTCCCGGATATTATCTGTGTGATATATGCCCCTCCCGGATATATTCTGTGTGATATAAGCTCCTCCCGGATATTATCTGTATGATATAAGCACCTGTCGGATATTATCTGTATGATAAAAGCACCTCCCGGATATTATCTGTATGATATAATCACCTCCCGGATATTATCTGTATGATAAAAGCACCTCCAGGATATTATCTATATGATATAAGCACCTCCCGGATATTATATGTGTGATATAAGCCCCTCCCGGATATTATCTGTGTGATATAAGCCCCTCCCGGATATTATCTGTGTGATATGAGCACCTCCCGGATATTATCTGTGTGATATGAGCACCTCCCGGATATTATCTGTGTGAAATGAGCACCTCCCGGATATTATCTGTGTGATATGAGCACCTCCCGGATATTATCTGTGTGATATGAGCACCTCCCGGATATTATCTGTGTGAAATGAGCACCTCCCGGATATTATCTGTGTGATATGAGCACCTCCCGGATATTATCTGTGTGATATGAGCACCTCCCGGATATTATCTGTGTGATATGAGCACCTCCCGGATATTATCTGTGTGAAATGAGCACCTCCCGGATATTATCTGTGTGATATGAGCACCTCCCGGATATTATCTGTGTGATATGAGCACCTCCCGGATATTATCTGTGTGATATAAGCCCCTCCCGGATATTATCTGTGTGATATAAGCACCTCCCTCCCGGATATTATCTGTGTGATATAAGAACCTCCCTGATATTATCTGTGTGATATAAGCACCTCCCAGATATTATCTGTGTGATATAAGCACCTCCCGGTTATATTCAGTGCGATATAAGCACCTCCCGGATATTATCTGTGTGATATAAGCACCTCCCGGTTATTATCTGTGTGATATAAGCACCTCCCGGATATTATCTGTGTGATATTAGCACCTCCCGGTTATATTCTGTGTGATATAAGCACCTCCCGGATATTATCTGTATGATATAAGCACCTCCCGGATATATTCTGTATGATATAAGCACCTCCCGGATATTATCTGTATGATATAAGCACCTCCCGGATATATATTCTGTATGATATAAGCACCTCCCGGATATTATCTGTATGATATAAGCACCTCCCGGATATTATCTGTATGATATAAGCACCTGTCGGATATTATCTGTATGATATAAGAACCTCCCGGATATTAGCTGTGTGATATAAGCCCCTCCCGGATATTATCTGTGTGATATAAGCACCTCTCGGATATTGTCTGTGTGATATAAGCACCTCCCGGATATTGTCTGTGTGATGTAAGCACCTCCCGGATATATTCTGTATGATATAAGCACCTCCCGGATATTATCTGTATGATATAAGCACCTGTCGGATATTATCTGTATGATATAAGCTCCTGTCGGATATTATCTGTATGATATAAGCACCTCCCGGATATTATCTGTGTGATATAAGCACCTCCCGGATATTATCTGTATGATATAAGCACCTCCCGGATATTATCTGTATGATATAAGCACCTCCCGGATATATTCTGTATGATATAAGCACCTCCCGGATATTATCTGTATGATATAAGCACCTGTCGGATATTATCTGTATGATATAAGCAACTCCCGGATTTTATCTGTATGATATAATCAACTCCCGGATATTGGGCCTGATTCAGAGCCGGTCGCTATTTGCGCTCGCTCGTCCAGAAAATAGGGGTGGCTATTCAAATGAACCGTTCGCTGTTTGCGGTCTGTTCACGCCTCTAGGTCTGCACGAGCGAACAAAACTTGCGGTCGTTTTTTGGGAAACTACGCCCCCTGGCCGCTCGCATCCTACGTCATGTCCGCTATTTATTAGATTAATCGAGTTCATCGAACAGGGTATGAGCTGCTCGCTATTCTTGTGGTTGGTTTTTGCTACCACAATTTTGCGACCAGTTCTGGCTTAAAAAAACCCAGTGACGTGGTCAATGACGCTGCAATTTTAATTATGCACACCCATAAAACGCCCGTTTTGACCTTTAAGCACGCCTGCGATCGGATCTCCACTCCCCGTCTTCAAGCACCTTCCCTTGTTACCACCCACATACGCCTCATCCTGTCACTCAAATTATCAGGCATTCGCTATTTTGCGAGCACAAGAATTTCGGCCGCACTGACTGGTTCGCGCATGCATATAACGATCCGTGCGCATGCACAGTTGGGCAAACATCGCTCGGAGCGAACGAGCTGACGCTTACGAGTGGCTCTGAATCAGGCCCATTATCTGTATGATATAAGCACCTCCCGGATATTATCTGTCTGATATAAGCACCTCCCGGATATATTCTGTATGATATAAGCACCTCCCGGATATTATCTGTATGATAGAAGAACCTCCCGGATATTATCTGTATGATATAAGAACCTCCTGGATATTATCTGTATGATATAAGGACCTCCCGGATATTATCTATATGATATTAGCACCTCCCGGATATTGTCTCTGTGATATAAGCACCTCCCGGATATTATTTATATGATATAAGCACCTCACGGATATTGTCTGTGTGATATAAGCACCTCCCGGATATTGTCTGTGTGATATAAGCACCTCCCGGATATTATCTGTATGATATAAGCACCTCCTGGATATATTCTATATGATATAAGCACCTCCCGGAAATTATCTGTATGACATAAGCACCTCCCGGATATATATTCTGTATGATATAAGCACCTCCCGGATATTATCTGTATGATATAAGCACCTGTCGGATATTATCTGTATGATATAAGCACCTCCCAGATATTATATGTGTGATATAAGCCCCTCCCTATATTATCTGTGTGATATAAGCACCTCCCGGATATTATCTGTATGATATAAGCACCTCCCGGATATATTCTGTATGATATAAGCACCTCCCGGATATTATCTGTATGATATAAGCACCTGTCGGATATTATCTGTATGATATAAGTACCTCCCGGATATTATCTGTATGATATAATCACCTCCCGGATACTATGTGTATGATATAAGCACCTCCAGGATATTATCTGTATGATATAAGCACCTCCCGGATATTATCTGTGTGATATAAGCCCCTCCCGGATATTATCTGTGTGATATAAGCCCCTCCCGGATATTATCTGTGTGATATGAGCCCCTCCCGGATATTATCTGTGTGATATAAGCACCTCCCGGGTATTATCTGTGTGATATAAGCCCCTCCCGGATATATTCTGTGTGATATAAGCACCTCCCGGATATTATCTGTATGATATAAGCACCTGTCGGATATTATCTGTATGATAAAAGCACCTCCCGGATATTATCTGTTTGATATAAGCACCTCCAGGATATTATCTATATGATATAAGCACCTCCCGGATATTATATGTGTGATATAAGCCCCTCCCGGATATTATCTGTGTGATATAAGCCCCTCCCGGATATTATCTGTGTGATATGAGCACCTCCCGGATATTATCTGTGTGATATGAGCACCTCCCGGATATTATCTGTGTGAAATGAGCACCTCCCGGATATTATCTGTGTGATATGAGCACCTCCCGGATATTATCTGTGTGATATGAGCACCTCCCGGATATTGTCTGTGTGATATAAGCACCTCCCTCCCGGATATTATCTGTGTGATATAAGAACCTCCCTGATATTATCTGTGTGATATAAGCACCTCCCAGATATTATCTGTGTGATATAAGCACCTCCCGGTTATATTCTGTGTGATATAAGCACCTCCCGTATATTATCTGTGTGATATAAGCACCTCCCGGATCTTATCTGTGTGATATAAGCACCTCCCGGATATTATCTGTGTGATATAAGCACCTCCCGGTTATATTCTGTGTGATATAAGCACCTCCCGGATATTATCTGTATGATATAAGCACCTCCCGGATATATTCTTTATGATATAAGCACCTCCCGGATATTATCTGTATGATATAAGCACCTCCCGGATATATATTCTGTATGATATAAGCACCTCCCGGATATTATCTGTATGATATAAGCACCTCCCGGATATTATCTGTATGATATAAGCACCTGTCGGATATTATCTGTATGATATAAGAACCTCCCGGATATTATCTGTGTGATATAAGCCCCTCCCGGATATTATCTGTGTGATATAAGCACCTCTCGGATATTGTCTGTGTGATATAAGCACCTCCCGGATATTGTCTGTGTGATATAAGCACCTCCCGGATATATTCTGTATGATATAAGCACCTCCCGGATATTATCTGTATGATATAAGCACCTCCCGGATATATTCTGTATGATATAAGCACCTACCGGATATTATCTGTATGATATAAGCACCTCCCCGATATTATCTGTGTGATATAAGCCCCTCCCGGATATTATCTGTGTGATATAAGCACCTCCCGGATATTATCTGTGTGATATAAGCACCTCCCGGATATTATCTATATGATATAAGCACCTCCCGGATATTGTCTGTGTGATATAAGCACCTCCCGGATATTGTCTGTGTGATATAAGCACCTCCCGGATATATTCTGTGTGATATAAGCACCTCCCGGATATTATCTATATGATATAAGCACCTCCCGGATATTATCTGTGTGATATAAGCACCTCCCGGATATATTCTGTATCATATAAGCACCTCCCGGATATTATCTGTATGATATAAGCACCTCGCGGATATATACTGTATGATATAAGCACCTCCCGGATATTATCTGTATGATATAAGCACGTCCCGGATATTATCTGTATGATATAAGCCCCTCCCGGATATTATCTGTGTGATATAAGCCCCTCCCGGATGTTATCTGTGTGATATAAGCACCTCCCGGATATTTTCTGTGTGATATAAGCCCCTCCCGGATATTATCTGTGTGATATAAGCACCTCCCGGATATTATCTGTGTGATATAAGCACCTCCCGGATATTATCTGTGTGATATAAGCACCTCCCGGATATTATCTGTGTGATATAAGCACCTCCCGGATATTATCTGTGTGATATAAGCACCTCCCGGATATATTCTGTATGATATAAGCACCTCCCGGATATTATCTGTATGATATAAGCACCTGTCGGATATTATCTGTATGATATAAGCACCTCCCGGATATTATCTGTGTGATATAAGCACCTCCCGGATATTATCTGTATGATATAAGCACCTCCCGGATATATTCTGTTTGATATAAGCACCTCCCGTATATTATCTGTATGATATAAGCACCTGTCGGATATTATCTGTATGATATAAGCAACTCCCGGATTTTATCTGTATGATATAATCAACTCCCGGATATTGGGCCTGATTCAGAGCCGGTCGCTATTTGCGCTCGCTCGTCCAGAAAATAGGGGTGGCTATTCAAATGAACCGTTCGCTGTTTGCGGTCTGTTCATGCCTCTAGGTCTGCACGAGCGAACAAAACTTGCGGTCGTTTTTTGGGAAACTACGCCCCCTGGCCGCTCGCATCCTACGTCATGTCCGCTATTTATTAGATTAATCGAGTACATCGAACAGGGTAGGATCTGCTCGCTATTCTTGTGGTTGGTTTTTGCTACCACAATTTTGCCACAATTTCTGGCTTAAAACAACCCAGTGACATGGTCAATAACGCTGCTGTTTTAATTATGCACACCCATAAAACGCCCGTTTTTACCTTAAAGCACGCCTGCGATCGGATCTCCACTCCCCGTCTTCAAGCACCTTCCCTTGTTACCACCCACATACGCCTCATCCTGTCACTCAAATTATCAGGCATTCGCTATTTTGCGAGCACAAGAATTTAGTCCGCACTGACTGGTTCGCGCATGCATATAACGATCCGTGCGCATGCACAGTTGGGCAAACATCGATCGGAGCGAACGAGCTGCCGCTTACGAGTGGCTCTGAATCAGGCCCATTATCTGTATGATTTAAGCACCTCCCGGATATTATCTGTCTGATATAAGCACCTCCCGGATATATTCTGTATGATATAAGCACCTCCCGGATATTATCTGTATGATAGAAGAACCTCCCGGTTATTATCTGTATGATATAAGAACCTCCCGGATATTATCTGTATGATATAAGGACCTCCCGGATATTATCTATATGATATAAGCACCTCCCGGATATTGTCTCTGTGATATAAGCACCTCCCGGATATTATTTATATGATATAAGCACCTCCCGGATATTGTCTGTGTGATATAAGCACCTCCCGGATATTGTCTGTGTGATATAAGCACCTCCCGGATATTATCTGTATGATATAAGCACCTCCTGGATATATTCTGTATGATATAAGCACCTCCCGGAAATTATCAGTATGACATAAGCACCTCCCGGATATATATTCTGTATGATATAAGCACCTCCCGGATATTATCTGTATGATATAAGCACCTGTCGGATATTATCTGTATGATATAAGCACCTCCCGGATATTATCTGTGTGATATAAGCCCCTCTCTATATTATCTGTGTGATATAAGCACCTCCCGGATATTATCTGTATGATATAAGCACCTCCCGGATATATTCTGTATGATATAAGCACCTCCCGGATATTATCTGTATGATATAAGCACCTGTCGGATATTATCTGTATGATATAAGTACCTCCCGGATATTATCTGTATGATATAAGCACCTCCCGGATATTATCTGTGTGATATAAGCACCTCCCGCATATTATCTGTGTGATATAAGCACCTCCCGGATATTATCTGTATGATATAAGCACCTCCCGGATATATTCTGTATGATATAAGCACCTCCCGGATATTATCTGTATGATATAAGCACCTCCCGGATATATTCTGTGTGATATAAGCACCTCCCGGATATTATCTGTATGATATAAGCACCTGTCGGATATTATCTGTATGATATAAGCACCTCCCGGATATTATCTGTGTGATATAAGCACCTCCCGGATATTATCTGTATGATATAAGCACCTCCCGGATATTATCTGTATGATATAAGCACCTCCCGGATATATTCTGTTTGATATAAGCACCTCCCGGATATTATCTGTATGATATAAGCACCTGTCGGATATTATCTGTATGATATAAGCAACTCCCGGATTTTATCTGTATGATATAATCAACTCCCGGATATTGGGCCTGATTCAGAGCCGGTCGCTATTTGCGCTCGCTCGTCCAGAAAATAGGGGTGGCTATTCAAATGAACCGTTCGCTGTTTGCGGTCTGTTCACGCCTCTAGGTCTGCACGAGCGAACAAAACTTGCGGTCGTTTTTTCGGAAACTACGCCCCCTGGCTGCTTGCATCCTACGTCATGTCCGCTATTTATTAGATTAATCGAGTACATCGAACAGGGTATGATCTGCTCGCTATTCTTGTGGTTGGTTTTTGCTACCACAATTTTGCCACAATTTCTGGCTTAAAACAACCCAGTGACATGGTCAATGACACTGCTGTTTTAATTATGCACACCCATAAAACGCCCGTTTTTACCTTTAAGCACGCCTGCGATCGGATCTCCACTCCCCGTCTTCAAGCACCTTCCCTTGTTACCACCCACATATGCCTCATCCTGTCACTCAAATTATCAGGCATTCGCTATTTTGCGAGCACAAGAATTTCGGCCGCACTGACTGGTTCGCGCATGCATATAACGATCCGTGCGCATGCACAGTTGGGCAAACATCGCTCGGAGCGAACGAGCTGCCGCTTACGAGTGGCTCTGAATCAGGCCCATTATCTGTATGATATAAGCACCTCCCGGATATTATCTGTCTGATATAAGCACCTCCCGGATATATTCTGTATGATATAAGCACCTCCCTAATATTATCAGTATGATAGAAGAACCTCCCGGATATTATCTGTATGATATAAGAACCTCCTGGATATTATCTGTATGATATAAGGACCTCCCGGATATTATCTATATGATATAAGCACCTCCCGGATATTGTCTCTGTGATATAAGCACCTCCCGGATATTATTTATATGATATAAGCACCTCACGGATATTGTCTGTGTGATATAAGCACCTCCCGGATATTGTCTGTGTGATATAAGCACCTCCCGGATATTATCTGTATGATATAAGCACCTCCTGGATATATTCTGTATGATATAAGCACCTCCCGGAAATTATCTGTATGACATAAGCACCTCCCGGATATATATTCTGTATGATATAAGCACCTCCCGGATATTATCTGTATGATATAAGCACCTGTCGGATATTATCTGTATGATATAAGCACCTCCCGGATATTATCTGTGTGATATAAGCCCCTCCCTATATTATCTGTGTGATATAAGCACCTCCCGGATATTATCTGTATGATATAAGCACCTCCCGTATATATTCTGCATGATATAAGCACCTCCCGGATATTATCTGTATGATATAAGCACCTGTCGGATATTATCTGTATGATATAAGTACCTCCCGGATATTATCTGTATGATATAATCACCTCCCGGATACTATCTGTATGATATAAGCACCTCCAGGATATTATCTGTATGATATAAGCACCTCCCGGATATTATCTGTGATATAAGCCCCTCCCGGATATTATCTGTGTGATATAAGCCCCTCCCGGATATTATCTGTGTGATATGAGCACCTCCCGGATTTTATCTGTGTGATATGAGCACCTCCCGGATATTATCTGTGTGAAATGAGCACCTCCCGGATATTATCTGTGTGATATGAGCACCTCCCGGATATTCTCTGTGTGATATGAGCACCTCCCGGATATTATCTGTGTGATATAAGCCCCTCCCTGATATTATCTGTGTGATATTAGCACCTCCCTCCCGGATATTATCTGTATAATATAAGCACCTCCCGGATATTATCTGTGTGATATAAGCACCTCCCTGATATTATCTGTGTGATATAAGCACCTCCCGGATATTATCTGTGTGATATAAGCCCCTCCCGGATATTATATGTATGATATAAGCACCTCCCGGATATATTCTGTATGATATAAGCACCTCCCGGATATTATCTATATGACATAAGCACCTCCCGGATATTGTCTGTGTGATATAAGCACCTCCCGGATATTGTCTGTGTGATATAAGCACCTCCCGGATATTATCTGTGTGATATAAGCACCTCCCGGATATATTCTGTATCATATAAGCACCTCCCGGATATTATCTGTATGATATAAGCACCTCCCGGATATATACTGTATGATATAAGCACCTCCCGGATATTATCTGTATGATATAAGCACGTCCCGGATATTATCTGTATGATATAAGCACCTCCCGGATATTATCTGTGTGATATAAGCCCCTACCGGATATTATCTGTGTGATATAAGCCCCTCCCGGATATTATCTATGTGATATAAGCCCCTCCCGGATATTATCTGTGTGATATAAGCACCTCCCGGATATTATCTGTATGATATAAGCACCTCCCGGATATATTCTGTATGATATAAGCACCTCCCGGATTTTATCTATATGATATAAGCACCTCCCGGATATTGTCTGTGTGATATAAGCACCTCCCGGATATTGTCTGTGTGATATAAGCACCTCCCGGATATTATCTGTATGATATAAGCACCTCCCGGATATATTCTGTATCATATAAGCACCTCCGGGATATTATCTGTGTGATATGAGCACCTCCCGGATATTATCTGTGTGATATGAGCACCTCCCGGATATTATCTGTGTGATATAAGCCCCTCCCGGATATTATCTGTGTGATATAAGCACCTCCCTCCCGGATATTATCTGTGTGATATAAGCACCTCCCGGATATTATCTGTGTGATATAAGCACCTCCCGGATATTATCTGTGTGATATAAGCACCTCCCGGATATTATCTGTGTGATATAAGCACCTCCCTGTTATATTCTGTGTGATATAAGCACCTCCCGGATATTATCTGTGTGACATAAGCACCTCCCGGATATTATCTGTGTGATATAAGCACCACCCGGATATATTCTGTATGATATAAGCACCTCCCGGATATTATCTGTATGATATAAGCACCTGTCGGATATTATCTGTATGATATAAGCACCTCCGGATATTATCTGTGTGATATAAGCCCCTCCCGGATATTATCTGTGTGATATAAGCACCTCCCTCCCGGATATTATCTGTATGATATAAGAACCTCCCGGATATTATCTGTGTGATATAAGCCCCTCCCGGATATTGTCTGTGTGATATAAGCACCTCCCGGATATTGTCTGTGTGATATAAGCACCTCCCGGATATTATCTGTGTGATATAAGCACCTCCTGGATATATTCTGTGTGATATAAGCACCTCCCGGATATTATCTGTATGATATAAGCACCTCCCGGATATATACTGTATGATATAAGCACCTCCCGGATATTATCTGTGTGATATAAGCCCCTCCCGGATATTATCTGTGTGATATAAGCACCTCCCTCCCGGATATTATCTGTGTGATATAAGCACCTCCCGGATATTATCTGTGTGATATAAGCACCTCCCGGATATTATCTGTGTGATATAAGCACCTCCCGGATATTATCTGTGTGATATAAGCACCTCCCTGTTATATTCTGTGTGATATAAGCACCTCCCGGATATTATCTGTGTGACATAAGCACCTCCCGGATATTATCTGTGTGATATAAGCACCACCCGGATATATTCTGTATGATATAAGCACCTCCCGGATATTATCTGTATGATATAAGCACCTGTCGGATATTATCTGTATGATATAAGCACCTCCGGATATTATCTGTGTGATATAAGCCCCTCCCGGATATTATCTGTGTGATATAAGCACCTCCCTCCCGGATATTATCTGTATGATATAAGAACCTCCCGGATATTATCTGTGTGATATAAGCCCCTCCCGGATATTGTCTGTGTGATATAAGCACCTCCCGGATATTGTCTGTGTGATATAAGCACCTCCCGGATATTATCTGTGTGATATAAGCACCTCCTGGATATATTCTGTGTGATATAAGCACCTCCCGGATATTATCTGTATGATATAAGCACCTCCCGGATATATACTGTATGATATAAGCACCTCCCGGATATTATCTGTGTGATATAAGCCCCTCCCGGATATTATCTGTATGATATAAGCACCTCCCGGATATATTCTGTATGATATAAGCACCTCCCTCCCGGATATTATCTGTATGATATAAGAACCTCCCGGATATTATCTGTGTGATTTAAGCACGTCTCGGATATTATCTGTATGATATCAGCACCTCCCGGATATTATCTGTGTGATATAAGCCCCTCCCGGATATTATCTGTGTGATATAAGCACCTCCCGGATATTATCTGTGTGATATAAGCCCCTCCCGGATATTATCTGTGTGATATAAGCACCTCCCTGATATTGTCTGTGTGATATAAGCACCTCCCGGATATTATCTGTATGATATAAGCACCTCCCGGATATTATCTATATGATATAAGCACCTCCCGAATATTGTATGTGTGATATAAGCACCTCCCGGATATTGTCTGTGTGATATAAGCACCTCCCGGATATTATCCATGTGATATAAGCACCTCCCGAATATTATCTGTATGATATAAGCACCTCCCGGATATATACTGTATGATATAAGCACCTCCCGGATATATACTGTATGATATAAGCACCTCCCGGATATTATCTGTATGATATAAGCACCTCCCGGATATTGTCTGTGTGATATAAGCACCTCCCGGATATATACTGTATGATATAAGCACCTCCCGGATATATACTGTATGATATAAGCACCTCCCGGATATATACTGTATGATATAAGCACCTCCCGGATATTATCTGTATGATATAAGCACCTCCCGGATATTATCTGTATGATATAAGCACGTCCCGGATTTTATCTGTATGATATAATCACCTCCCGGATATTATCTGTGTGATATAAGCCCCTCCCGATATTATCTGTGTGATATAAGCACCTCCCGAATATTATCTGTGTGATATAAGCCCCTCCCGGATATTATCTGTGTGATATAAGCCCCTCCCGGATATTATCTGTATGATATAAGCACCTCCCGGATATTATCTGTGTGATATAAGCACCTCCCGGATATTATCTGTGTGATATAAGCACCTCCCGGATATTATCTGTGTGATATAAGCATCTCCCGGATATATTCTGTGTGATATAAGCACCTGTCGGATATTATCTGTGTGATATAAGTACCTCCCGGATATTATCTGTATGATATAATCATCTCCCGGATATTATCTGTATGATAAAAGCACCTCCAGGATATTATCTGTATGATATAAGCCCCTCCCGGATATTATCTGTGTGATATAAGCCCCTCCCGGATATTATCTGTGTGATATAAGCCCCTCCCGGATATTATCTGTGTGATATGAGCACCTCCCGGATATTATCTGTGTGATATGAGCACCTCCCGGATATTATCTGTGTGAAATGAGCACCTCCCGGATATTATCTGTGTGATATGAGCACCTCCCGGATATTATCTGTGTGATATGAACACCTCCCGGATATTATCTGTGTGATATGAGCCCCTCCCGGATATTATCTGTGTGATATAAGCACCTCCCTCCCGGATATTATCTGTATGATATAAGCACCTCCCGGATATTATCTGTGTGATATAAGCACCTCCCGGATATTATCTGTGTGATATAAGCACCTCCCGGATATTATCTGTGTGAAATGAGCACCTCCCGGATATTATCTGTGTGATATGAGCACCTCCCGGATATTATCTGTGTGATATGAGTACCTCCCGGATATTATCTGTGTGATATAAGCCCCTCCCGGATATTATCTGTGTGATATAAGCACCTTCCTCCCGGATATTATCTGTAAGATATAAGCACCTCCCGGATATTATCTGTGTGATATAAGCACCTCCCGGATATTATCTGTGTGATATAAGCACCTCCCTGATATTATCTGTGTGATATAAGCACCTCCCGGTTATATTCTGTGTGATATAAGCACCTCCCGGATATTATCTGTGTGATATTAGCACCTCCCGGATATTATCTGTGTGATATAAGCACCTCCCGTATATATTCTGTGTGATATAAGCACCTCCCGGATATTATCTGTATGATATAAGCACCTGTCGGATATTATCTGTATGATATAAGCACCTCCCGGATATTATCTGTATGATATAATCACCTCCCGGATATTATCTGTATGATATAAGCACCTCCAGGATATTATCTATATGATATAAGCACCTCCCGGATATTATATGTGTGATATAAGCCCCTCCCGGATATTATCTGTGTGATATAAGCCCCTCCCGGATATTATCTGTGTGATATGAGCACCTCCCGGATATTATCTGTGTGATATGAGCACCTCCCGGATATTATCTGTGTGAAATGAGCACCTCCTGGATATTATCTGTGTGATATAAGCCCCTCCCGGATATTATCTGTGTGATATAAGCACCTCCCTCCCGGATATTATCTGTATGATATAAGAACCTCCCGGATATTATCTGTGTGATATAAGCACCACCCAGATATTACCTGTGTGATATAAGCACCTCCCGGTTATATTCTGTGTGATATAAGCACCTCCCGGATATTATCTGTGTGATATAAGCACCTCCTGGATATTATCTGTGTGATATAAGCACCTCCCGGATATTATCTGTGTGATATAAGCACCTCCCGGTTATATTCTGTGTGATATAAGCACCTCCCGGATATTATCTGTATGATATAAGCACCTCCTGGATATATTCTGTATGATATAAGCACCTCCAGGATATTATCTGTATGATATAAGCACCTCCCGAATATATATTCTGTATGATATAAGCACCTCCCGGATATTATCTGTATGATATAAGCACCTGTCGGATATTATCTGTATGATATAAGCACCTCCCGGATATTATCAGTGTGATATAAGCCCCTCCCGGATATTATCTGTATGATATAAGCATCTCCCCGATATTATCTGTGTGATATAAGCACCTCCCGGATATTATGTGCGTGATATAAGCACCTCCCGGATATTATCTGTGTGATATGAGAACCTCCCGGATATTATCTGTGTGATATAATCACCTCCCGGATATTATCTGTATGATATAAGCACCTCCAGGATATTATCTATATGATATAAGCACCTCCCGGATATTATATGTGTGATATAAGCCCCTCCCGGATTTTATCTGTGTGATATAAGCCCCTCCCGGATATTATCTGTGTGATATGAGCACCTCCCGGATATTATCTGTATGATATAAGCACCACCCGGATATATACTGTATGATATAAGCACCTCCCGGATATTATCTGTATGATATAAGCACCTGTCGGATATTATCTGTATGATATAAGCACCTCCCGGATATTATCTGTGTGATATAAGCCCCTCCCGGATATTATCTGTGTGATATAAGCACCTCCCGGATATATTCTGTATGATATAAGCACCTCCCGGATATTATCTATATGATATAAACACCTCCCGGATATTGTCTGTGTGATATAAGCACCTCCCGGATATTATCTGTGTGATATAAGCACCTCCCGGATATATTCTGTATCATATAAGCACCTCCCGGATATTATCTGTATGATATAAGCACCTCCCGGATATATACTGTATGATATAAGCACCTCCCGGATATTATCTGTATGATATAAGCACGTCCCGGATATTATCTGTATGATATAAGCCCCTCCCGGATATTATCTGTGTGATATAAGCCCCTCCCAGATATTATCTGTGTGATATAAGCACCTCACGGATATTATCTGTGTGATATAAGCCCCTCCCGGATATTATCTGTGTGATATAAGCACCTCCCGGATATTATCTGTGTGATATAAGCACCTCCCGGATATTATCTGTGTGATATAAGCACCTCCCGGATATTATCTGTATGATATAAGCACCTCCCGGATATATTCTGTATGATATAAGCACCTCCCGGATATTATCTGTATGATATAAGCACCTGTCGGATACTATCTGTATGATATAATCACCTCCCGGATACTATCTGTATGATATAAGCACCTCCAGGATATTATCTGTATGATATAAGCACCTCCCGGATATTATCTGTGTGATATAAGCCCCTCCCGGATATTATCTGTGTGATATAAGCCCCACCCGGATATTATCTGTGTGATATGAGCACCTCCCGGATATTATCTGTGTGATATGAGCACCTCCCGGATATTATCTGTGTGAAATGAGCACCTCCCGGATATTATCTGTGTGATATGAGCACCTCCCGGATATTATCTGTGTGATATGAGCACCTCCCGGATATTATCTGTGTGATATAAGCCCCTCCCGGATATTATCTGTGTGATATTAGCACCTCCCTCCCGGATATTATCTGTGTGATATAAGCACCTCCCGGATATTATCTGTGTGATATAAGCACCTCCCGGATATTATCTGTGTGATATATGCCCCTCCCGGATATATTCTGTGTGATATAAGCTCCTCCCGGATATTATCTGTATGATATAAGCACCTGTCGGATATTATCTGTATGATAAAAGCACCTCCCGGATATTATCTGTATGATATAATCACCTCCCGGATATTATCTGTATGATAAAAGCACCTCCAGGATATTATCTATATGATATAAGCACCTCCCGGATATTATATGTGTGATATAAGCCCCTCCCGGATATTATCTGTGTGATATAAGCCCCTCCCGGATATTATCTGTGTGATATGAGCACCTCCCGGATATTATCTGTGTGATATGAGCACCTCCCGGATATTATCTGTGTGAAATGAGCACCTCCCGGATATTATCTGTGTGATATGAGCACCTCCCGGATATTATCTGTGTGATATGAGCACCTCCCGGATATTATCTGTGTGAAATGAGCACCTCCCGGATATTATCTGTGTGATATGAGCACCTCCCGGATATTATCTGTGTGATATGAGCACCTCCCGGATATTATCTGTGTGATATGAGCACCTCCCGGATATTATCTGTGTGAAATGAGCACCTCCCGGATATTATCTGTGTGATATGAGCACCTCCCGGATATTATCTGTGTGATATGAGCACCTCCCGGATATTATCTGTGTGATATAAGCCCCTCCCGGATATTATCTGTGTGATATAAGCACCTCCCTCCCGGATATTATCTGTGTGATATAAGAACCTCCCTGATATTATCTGTGTGATATAAGCACCTCCCAGATATTATCTGTGTGATATAAGCACCTCCCGGTTATATTCAGTGCGATATAAGCACCTCCCGGATATTATCTGTGTGATATAAGCACCTCCCGGTTATTATCTGTGTGATATAAGCACCTCCCGGATATTATCTGTGTGATATTAGCACCTCCCGGTTATATTCTGTGTGATATAAGCACCTCCCGGATATTATCTGTATGATATAAGCACCTCCCGGATATATTCTGTATGATATAAGCACCTCCCGGATATTATCTGTATGATATAAGCACCTCCCGGATATATATTCTGTATGATATAAGCACCTCCCGGATATTATCTGTATGATATAAGCACCTCCCGGATATTATCTGTATGATATAAGCACCTGTCGGATATTATCTGTATGATATAAGAACCTCCCGGATATTAGCTGTGTGATATAAGCCCCTCCCGGATATTATCTGTGTGATATAAGCACCTCTCGGATATTGTCTGTGTGATATAAGCACCTCCCGGATATTGTCTGTGTGATGTAAGCACCTCCCGGATATATTCTGTATGATATAAGCACCTCCCGGATATTATCTGTATGATATAAGCACCTGTCGGATATTATCTGTATGATATAAGCTCCTGTCGGATATTATCTGTATGATATAAGCACCTCCCGGATATTATCTGTGTGATATAAGCACCTCCCGGATATTATCTGTATGATATAAGCACCTCCCGGATATTATCTGTATGATATAAGCACCTCCCGGATATATTCTGTATGATATAAGCACCTCCCGGATATTATCTGTATGATATAAGCACCTGTCGGATATTATCTGTATGATATAAGCAACTCCCGGATTTTATCTGTATGATATAATCAACTCCCGGATATTGGGCCTGATTCAGAGCCGGTCGCTATTTGCGCTCGCTCGTCCAGAAAATAGGGGTGGCTATTCAAATGAACCGTTCGCTGTTTGCGGTCTGTTCACGCCTCTAGGTCTGCACGAGCGAACAAAACTTGCGGTCGTTTTTTGGGAAACTACGCCCCCTGGCCGCTCGCATCCTACGTCATGTCCGCTATTTATTAGATTAATCGAGTTCATCGAACAGGGTATGAGCTGCTCGCTATTCTTGTGGTTGGTTTTTGCTACCACAATTTTGCGACCAGTTCTGGCTTAAAAAAACCCAGTGACGTGGTCAATGACGCTGCAATTTTAATTATGCACACCCATAAAACGCCCGTTTTGACCTTTAAGCACGCCTGCGATCGGATCTCCACTCCCCGTCTTCAAGCACCTTCCCTTGTTACCACCCACATACGCCTCATCCTGTCACTCAAATTATCAGGCATTCGCTATTTTGCGAGCACAAGAATTTCGGCCGCACTGACTGGTTCGCGCATGCATATAACGATCCGTGCGCATGCACAGTTGGGCAAACATCGCTCGGAGCGAACGAGCTGACGCTTACGAGTGGCTCTGAATCAGGCCCATTATCTGTATGATATAAGCACCTCCCGGATATTATCTGTCTGATATAAGCACCTCCCGGATATATTCTGTATGATATAAGCACCTCCCGGATATTATCTGTATGATAGAAGAACCTCCCGGATATTATCTGTATGATATAAGAACCTCCTGGATATTATCTGTATGATATAAGGACCTCCCGGATATTATCTATATGATATTAGCACCTCCCGGATATTGTCTCTGTGATATAAGCACCTCCCGGATATTATTTATATGATATAAGCACCTCACGGATATTGTCTGTGTGATATAAGCACCTCCCGGATATTGTCTGTGTGATATAAGCACCTCCCGGATATTATCTGTATGATATAAGCACCTCCTGGATATATTCTATATGATATAAGCACCTCCCGGAAATTATCTGTATGACATAAGCACCTCCCGGATATATATTCTGTATGATATAAGCACCTCCCGGATATTATCTGTATGATATAAGCACCTGTCGGATATTATCTGTATGATATAAGCACCTCCCAGATATTATATGTGTGATATAAGCCCCTCCCTATATTATCTGTGTGATATAAGCACCTCCCGGATATTATCTGTATGATATAAGCACCTCCCGGATATATTCTGTATGATATAAGCACCTCCCGGATATTATCTGTATGATATAAGCACCTGTCGGATATTATCTGTATGATATAAGTACCTCCCGGATATTATCTGTATGATATAATCACCTCCCGGATACTATGTGTATGATATAAGCACCTCCAGGATATTATCTGTATGATATAAGCACCTCCCGGATATTATCTGTGTGATATAAGCCCCTCCCGGATATTATCTGTGTGATATAAGCCCCTCCCGGATATTATCTGTGTGATATGAGCCCCTCCCGGATATTATCTGTGTGATATAAGCACCTCCCGGGTATTATCTGTGTGATATAAGCCCCTCCCGGATATATTCTGTGTGATATAAGCACCTCCCGGATATTATCTGTATGATATAAGCACCTGTCGGATATTATCTGTATGATAAAAGCACCTCCCGGATATTATCTGTTTGATATAAGCACCTCCAGGATATTATCTATATGATATAAGCACCTCCCGGATATTATATGTGTGATATAAGCCCCTCCCGGATATTATCTGTGTGATATAAGCCCCTCCCGGATATTATCTGTGTGATATGAGCACCTCCCGGATATTATCTGTGTGATATGAGCACCTCCCGGATATTATCTGTGTGAAATGAGCACCTCCCGGATATTATCTGTGTGATATGAGCACCTCCCGGATATTATCTGTGTGATATGAGCACCTCCCGGATATTGTCTGTGTGATATAAGCACCTCCCTCCCGGATATTATCTGTGTGATATAAGAACCTCCCTGATATTATCTGTGTGATATAAGCACCTCCCAGATATTATCTGTGTGATATAAGCACCTCCCGGTTATATTCTGTGTGATATAAGCACCTCCCGTATATTATCTGTGTGATATAAGCACCTCCCGGATCTTATCTGTGTGATATAAGCACCTCCCGGATATTATCTGTGTGATATAAGCACCTCCCGGTTATATTCTGTGTGATATAAGCACCTCCCGGATATTATCTGTATGATATAAGCACCTCCCGGATATATTCTTTATGATATAAGCACCTCCCGGATATTATCTGTATGATATAAGCACCTCCCGGATATATATTCTGTATGATATAAGCACCTCCCGGATATTATCTGTATGATATAAGCACCTCCCGGATATTATCTGTATGATATAAGCACCTGTCGGATATTATCTGTATGATATAAGAACCTCCCGGATATTATCTGTGTGATATAAGCCCCTCCCGGATATTATCTGTGTGATATAAGCACCTCTCGGATATTGTCTGTGTGATATAAGCACCTCCCGGATATTGTCTGTGTGATATAAGCACCTCCCGGATATATTCTGTATGATATAAGCACCTCCCGGATATTATCTGTATGATATAAGCACCTCCCGGATATATTCTGTATGATATAAGCACCTACCGGATATTATCTGTATGATATAAGCACCTCCCCGATATTATCTGTGTGATATAAGCCCCTCCCGGATATTATCTGTGTGATATAAGCACCTCCCGGATATTATCTGTGTGATATAAGCACCTCCCGGATATTATCTATATGATATAAGCACCTCCCGGATATTGTCTGTGTGATATAAGCACCTCCCGGATATTGTCTGTGTGATATAAGCACCTCCCGGATATATTCTGTGTGATATAAGCACCTCCCGGATATTATCTATATGATATAAGCACCTCCCGGATATTATCTGTGTGATATAAGCACCTCCCGGATATATTCTGTATCATATAAGCACCTCCCGGATATTATCTGTATGATATAAGCACCTCGCGGATATATACTGTATGATATAAGCACCTCCCGGATATTATCTGTATGATATAAGCACGTCCCGGATATTATCTGTATGATATAAGCCCCTCCCGGATATTATCTGTGTGATATAAGCCCCTCCCGGATGTTATCTGTGTGATATAAGCACCTCCCGGATATTTTCTGTGTGATATAAGCCCCTCCCGGATATTATCTGTGTGATATAAGCACCTCCCGGATATTATCTGTGTGATATAAGCACCTCCCGGATATTATCTGTGTGATATAAGCACCTCCCGGATATTATCTGTGTGATATAAGCACCTCCCGGATATTATCTGTGTGATATAAGCACCTCCCGGATATATTCTGTATGATATAAGCACCTCCCGGATATTATCTGTATGATATAAGCACCTGTCGGATATTATCTGTATGATATAAGCACCTCCCGGATATTATCTGTGTGATATAAGCACCTCCCGGATATTATCTGTATGATATAAGCACCTCCCGGATATATTCTGTTTGATATAAGCACCTCCCGTATATTATCTGTATGATATAAGCACCTGTCGGATATTATCTGTATGATATAAGCAACTCCCGGATTTTATCTGTATGATATAATCAACTCCCGGATATTGGGCCTGATTCAGAGCCGGTCGCTATTTGCGCTCGCTCGTCCAGAAAATAGGGGTGGCTATTCAAATGAACCGTTCGCTGTTTGCGGTCTGTTCATGCCTCTAGGTCTGCACGAGCGAACAAAACTTGCGGTCGTTTTTTGGGAAACTACGCCCCCTGGCCGCTCGCATCCTACGTCATGTCCGCTATTTATTAGATTAATCGAGTACATCGAACAGGGTAGGATCTGCTCGCTATTCTTGTGGTTGGTTTTTGCTACCACAATTTTGCCACAATTTCTGGCTTAAAACAACCCAGTGACATGGTCAATAACGCTGCTGTTTTAATTATGCACACCCATAAAACGCCCGTTTTTACCTTAAAGCACGCCTGCGATCGGATCTCCACTCCCCGTCTTCAAGCACCTTCCCTTGTTACCACCCACATACGCCTCATCCTGTCACTCAAATTATCAGGCATTCGCTATTTTGCGAGCACAAGAATTTAGTCCGCACTGACTGGTTCGCGCATGCATATAACGATCCGTGCGCATGCACAGTTGGGCAAACATCGATCGGAGCGAACGAGCTGCCGCTTACGAGTGGCTCTGAATCAGGCCCATTATCTGTATGATTTAAGCACCTCCCGGATATTATCTGTCTGATATAAGCACCTCCCGGATATATTCTGTATGATATAAGCACCTCCCGGATATTATCTGTATGATAGAAGAACCTCCCGGTTATTATCTGTATGATATAAGAACCTCCCGGATATTATCTGTATGATATAAGGACCTCCCGGATATTATCTATATGATATAAGCACCTCCCGGATATTGTCTCTGTGATATAAGCACCTCCCGGATATTATTTATATGATATAAGCACCTCCCGGATATTGTCTGTGTGATATAAGCACCTCCCGGATATTGTCTGTGTGATATAAGCACCTCCCGGATATTATCTGTATGATATAAGCACCTCCTGGATATATTCTGTATGATATAAGCACCTCCCGGAAATTATCAGTATGACATAAGCACCTCCCGGATATATATTCTGTATGATATAAGCACCTCCCGGATATTATCTGTATGATATAAGCACCTGTCGGATATTATCTGTATGATATAAGCACCTCCCGGATATTATCTGTGTGATATAAGCCCCTCTCTATATTATCTGTGTGATATAAGCACCTCCCGGATATTATCTGTATGATATAAGCACCTCCCGGATATATTCTGTATGATATAAGCACCTCCCGGATATTATCTGTATGATATAAGCACCTGTCGGATATTATCTGTATGATATAAGTACCTCCCGGATATTATCTGTATGATATAAGCACCTCCCGGATATTATCTGTGTGATATAAGCACCTCCCGCATATTATCTGTGTGATATAAGCACCTCCCGGATATTATCTGTATGATATAAGCACCTCCCGGATATATTCTGTATGATATAAGCACCTCCCGGATATTATCTGTATGATATAAGCACCTCCCGGATATATTCTGTGTGATATAAGCACCTCCCGGATATTATCTGTATGATATAAGCACCTGTCGGATATTATCTGTATGATATAAGCACCTCCCGGATATTATCTGTGTGATATAAGCACCTCCCGGATATTATCTGTATGATATAAGCACCTCCCGGATATTATCTGTATGATATAAGCACCTCCCGGATATATTCTGTTTGATATAAGCACCTCCCGGATATTATCTGTATGATATAAGCACCTGTCGGATATTATCTGTATGATATAAGCAACTCCCGGATTTTATCTGTATGATATAATCAACTCCCGGATATTGGGCCTGATTCAGAGCCGGTCGCTATTTGCGCTCGCTCGTCCAGAAAATAGGGGTGGCTATTCAAATGAACCGTTCGCTGTTTGCGGTCTGTTCACGCCTCTAGGTCTGCACGAGCGAACAAAACTTGCGGTCGTTTTTTCGGAAACTACGCCCCCTGGCTGCTTGCATCCTACGTCATGTCCGCTATTTATTAGATTAATCGAGTACATCGAACAGGGTATGATCTGCTCGCTATTCTTGTGGTTGGTTTTTGCTACCACAATTTTGCCACAATTTCTGGCTTAAAACAACCCAGTGACATGGTCAATGACACTGCTGTTTTAATTATGCACACCCATAAAACGCCCGTTTTTACCTTTAAGCACGCCTGCGATCGGATCTCCACTCCCCGTCTTCAAGCACCTTCCCTTGTTACCACCCACATATGCCTCATCCTGTCACTCAAATTATCAGGCATTCGCTATTTTGCGAGCACAAGAATTTCGGCCGCACTGACTGGTTCGCGCATGCATATAACGATCCGTGCGCATGCACAGTTGGGCAAACATCGCTCGGAGCGAACGAGCTGCCGCTTACGAGTGGCTCTGAATCAGGCCCATTATCTGTATGATATAAGCACCTCCCGGATATTATCTGTCTGATATAAGCACCTCCCGGATATATTCTGTATGATATAAGCACCTCCCTAATATTATCAGTATGATAGAAGAACCTCCCGGATATTATCTGTATGATATAAGAACCTCCTGGATATTATCTGTATGATATAAGGACCTCCCGGATATTATCTATATGATATAAGCACCTCCCGGATATTGTCTCTGTGATATAAGCACCTCCCGGATATTATTTATATGATATAAGCACCTCACGGATATTGTCTGTGTGATATAAGCACCTCCCGGATATTGTCTGTGTGATATAAGCACCTCCCGGATATTATCTGTATGATATAAGCACCTCCTGGATATATTCTGTATGATATAAGCACCTCCCGGAAATTATCTGTATGACATAAGCACCTCCCGGATATATATTCTGTATGATATAAGCACCTCCCGGATATTATCTGTATGATATAAGCACCTGTCGGATATTATCTGTATGATATAAGCACCTCCCGGATATTATCTGTGTGATATAAGCCCCTCCCTATATTATCTGTGTGATATAAGCACCTCCCGGATATTATCTGTATGATATAAGCACCTCCCGTATATATTCTGCATGATATAAGCACCTCCCGGATATTATCTGTATGATATAAGCACCTGTCGGATATTATCTGTATGATATAAGTACCTCCCGGATATTATCTGTATGATATAATCACCTCCCGGATACTATCTGTATGATATAAGCACCTCCAGGATATTATCTGTATGATATAAGCACCTCCCGGATATTATCTGTGATATAAGCCCCTCCCGGATATTATCTGTGTGATATAAGCCCCTCCCGGATATTATCTGTGTGATATGAGCACCTCCCGGATTTTATCTGTGTGATATGAGCACCTCCCGGATATTATCTGTGTGAAATGAGCACCTCCCGGATATTATCTGTGTGATATGAGCACCTCCCGGATATTCTCTGTGTGATATGAGCACCTCCCGGATATTATCTGTGTGATATAAGCCCCTCCCTGATATTATCTGTGTGATATTAGCACCTCCCTCCCGGATATTATCTGTATAATATAAGCACCTCCCGGATATTATCTGTGTGATATAAGCACCTCCCTGATATTATCTGTGTGATATAAGCACCTCCCGGATATTATCTGTGTGATATAAGCCCCTCCCGGATATTATATGTATGATATAAGCACCTCCCGGATATATTCTGTATGATATAAGCACCTCCCGGATATTATCTATATGACATAAGCACCTCCCGGATATTGTCTGTGTGATATAAGCACCTCCCGGATATTGTCTGTGTGATATAAGCACCTCCCGGATATTATCTGTGTGATATAAGCACCTCCCGGATATATTCTGTATCATATAAGCACCTCCCGGATATTATCTGTATGATATAAGCACCTCCCGGATATATACTGTATGATATAAGCACCTCCCGGATATTATCTGTATGATATAAGCACGTCCCGGATATTATCTGTATGATATAAGCACCTCCCGGATATTATCTGTGTGATATAAGCCCCTACCGGATATTATCTGTGTGATATAAGCCCCTCCCGGATATTATCTATGTGATATAAGCCCCTCCCGGATATTATCTGTGTGATATAAGCACCTCCCGGATATTATCTGTATGATATAAGCACCTCCCGGATATATTCTGTATGATATAAGCACCTCCCGGATTTTATCTATATGATATAAGCACCTCCCGGATATTGTCTGTGTGATATAAGCACCTCCCGGATATTGTCTGTGTGATATAAGCACCTCCCGGATATTATCTGTATGATATAAGCACCTCCCGGATATATTCTGTATCATATAAGCACCTCCGGGATATTATCTGTGTGATATGAGCACCTCCCGGATATTATCTGTGTGATATGAGCACCTCCCGGATATTATCTGTGTGATATAAGCCCCTCCCGGATATTATCTGTGTGATATAAGCACCTCCCTCCCGGATATTATCTGTGTGATATAAGCACCTCCCGGATATTATCTGTGTGATATAAGCACCTCCCGGATATTATCTGTGTGATATAAGCACCTCCCGGATATTATCTGTGTGATATAAGCACCTCCCTGTTATATTCTGTGTGATATAAGCACCTCCCGGATATTATCTGTGTGACATAAGCACCTCCCGGATATTATCTGTGTGATATAAGCACCACCCGGATATATTCTGTATGATATAAGCACCTCCCGGATATTATCTGTATGATATAAGCACCTGTCGGATATTATCTGTATGATATAAGCACCTCCGGATATTATCTGTGTGATATAAGCCCCTCCCGGATATTATCTGTGTGATATAAGCACCTCCCTCCCGGATATTATCTGTATGATATAAGAACCTCCCGGATATTATCTGTGTGATATAAGCCCCTCCCGGATATTGTCTGTGTGATATAAGCACCTCCCGGATATTGTCTGTGTGATATAAGCACCTCCCGGATATTATCTGTGTGATATAAGCACCTCCTGGATATATTCTGTGTGATATAAGCACCTCCCGGATATTATCTGTATGATATAAGCACCTCCCGGATATATACTGTATGATATAAGCACCTCCCGGATATTATCTGTGTGATATAAGCCCCTCCCGGATATTATCTGTGTGATATAAGCACCTCCCTCCCGGATATTATCTGTGTGATATAAGCACCTCCCGGATATTATCTGTGTGATATAAGCACCTCCCGGATATTATCTGTGTGATATAAGCACCTCCCGGATATTATCTGTGTGATATAAGCACCTCCCTGTTATATTCTGTGTGATATAAGCACCTCCCGGATATTATCTGTGTGACATAAGCACCTCCCGGATATTATCTGTGTGATATAAGCACCACCCGGATATATTCTGTATGATATAAGCACCTCCCGGATATTATCTGTATGATATAAGCACCTGTCGGATATTATCTGTATGATATAAGCACCTCCGGATATTATCTGTGTGATATAAGCCCCTCCCGGATATTATCTGTGTGATATAAGCACCTCCCTCCCGGATATTATCTGTATGATATAAGAACCTCCCGGATATTATCTGTGTGATATAAGCCCCTCCCGGATATTGTCTGTGTGATATAAGCACCTCCCGGATATTGTCTGTGTGATATAAGCACCTCCCGGATATTATCTGTGTGATATAAGCACCTCCTGGATATATTCTGTGTGATATAAGCACCTCCCGGATATTATCTGTATGATATAAGCACCTCCCGGATATATACTGTATGATATAAGCACCTCCCGGATATTATCTGTGTGATATAAGCCCCTCCCGGATATTATCTGTATGATATAAGCACCTCCCGGATATATTCTGTATGATATAAGCACCTCCCTCCCGGATATTATCTGTATGATATAAGAACCTCCCGGATATTATCTGTGTGATTTAAGCACGTCTCGGATATTATCTGTATGATATCAGCACCTCCCGGATATTATCTGTGTGATATAAGCCCCTCCCGGATATTATCTGTGTGATATAAGCACCTCCCGGATATTATCTGTGTGATATAAGCCCCTCCCGGATATTATCTGTGTGATATAAGCACCTCCCTGATATTGTCTGTGTGATATAAGCACCTCCCGGATATTATCTGTATGATATAAGCACCTCCCGGATATTATCTATATGATATAAGCACCTCCCGAATATTGTATGTGTGATATAAGCACCTCCCGGATATTGTCTGTGTGATATAAGCACCTCCCGGATATTATCCATGTGATATAAGCACCTCCCGAATATTATCTGTATGATATAAGCACCTCCCGGATATATACTGTATGATATAAGCACCTCCCGGATATATACTGTATGATATAAGCACCTCCCGGATATTATCTGTATGATATAAGCACCTCCCGGATATTGTCTGTGTGATATAAGCACCTCCCGGATATATACTGTATGATATAAGCACCTCCCGGATATATACTGTATGATATAAGCACCTCCCGGATATATACTGTATGATATAAGCACCTCCCGGATATTATCTGTATGATATAAGCACCTCCCGGATATTATCTGTATGATATAAGCACGTCCCGGATTTTATCTGTATGATATAATCACCTCCCGGATATTATCTGTGTGATATAAGCCCCTCCCGATATTATCTGTGTGATATAAGCACCTCCCGAATATTATCTGTGTGATATAAGCCCCTCCCGGATATTATCTGTGTGATATAAGCCCCTCCCGGATATTATCTGTATGATATAAGCACCTCCCGGATATTATCTGTGTGATATAAGCACCTCCCGGATATTATCTGTGTGATATAAGCACCTCCCGGATATTATCTGTGTGATATAAGCATCTCCCGGATATATTCTGTGTGATATAAGCACCTGTCGGATATTATCTGTGTGATATAAGTACCTCCCGGATATTATCTGTATGATATAATCATCTCCCGGATATTATCTGTATGATAAAAGCACCTCCAGGATATTATCTGTATGATATAAGCCCCTCCCGGATATTATCTGTGTGATATAAGCCCCTCCCGGATATTATCTGTGTGATATAAGCCCCTCCCGGATATTATCTGTGTGATATGAGCACCTCCCGGATATTATCTGTGTGATATGAGCACCTCCCGGATATTATCTGTGTGAAATGAGCACCTCCCGGATATTATCTGTGTGATATGAGCACCTCCCGGATATTATCTGTGTGATATGAACACCTCCCGGATATTATCTGTGTGATATGAGCCCCTCCCGGATATTATCTGTGTGATATAAGCACCTCCCTCCCGGATATTATCTGTATGATATAAGCACCTCCCGGATATTATCTGTGTGATATAAGCACCTCCCGGATATTATCTGTGTGATATAAGCACCTCCCGGATATTATCTGTGTGAAATGAGCACCTCCCGGATATTATCTGTGTGATATGAGCACCTCCCGGATATTATCTGTGTGATATGAGTACCTCCCGGATATTATCTGTGTGATATAAGCCCCTCCCGGATATTATCTGTGTGATATAAGCACCTTCCTCCCGGATATTATCTGTAAGATATAAGCACCTCCCGGATATTATCTGTGTGATATAAGCACCTCCCGGATATTATCTGTGTGATATAAGCACCTCCCTGATATTATCTGTGTGATATAAGCACCTCCCGGTTATATTCTGTGTGATATAAGCACCTCCCGGATATTATCTGTGTGATATTAGCACCTCCCGGATATTATCTGTGTGATATAAGCACCTCCCGTATATATTCTGTGTGATATAAGCACCTCCCGGATATTATCTGTATGATATAAGCACCTGTCGGATATTATCTGTATGATATAAGCACCTCCCGGATATTATCTGTATGATATAATCACCTCCCGGATATTATCTGTATGATATAAGCACCTCCAGGATATTATCTATATGATATAAGCACCTCCCGGATATTATATGTGTGATATAAGCCCCTCCCGGATATTATCTGTGTGATATAAGCCCCTCCCGGATATTATCTGTGTGATATGAGCACCTCCCGGATATTATCTGTGTGATATGAGCACCTCCCGGATATTATCTGTGTGAAATGAGCACCTCCTGGATATTATCTGTGTGATATAAGCCCCTCCCGGATATTATCTGTGTGATATAAGCACCTCCCTCCCGGATATTATCTGTATGATATAAGAACCTCCCGGATATTATCTGTGTGATATAAGCACCACCCAGATATTACCTGTGTGATATAAGCACCTCCCGGTTATATTCTGTGTGATATAAGCACCTCCCGGATATTATCTGTGTGATATAAGCACCTCCTGGATATTATCTGTGTGATATAAGCACCTCCCGGATATTATCTGTGTGATATAAGCACCTCCCGGTTATATTCTGTGTGATATAAGCACCTCCCGGATATTATCTGTATGATATAAGCACCTCCTGGATATATTCTGTATGATATAAGCACCTCCAGGATATTATCTGTATGATATAAGCACCTCCCGAATATATATTCTGTATGATATAAGCACCTCCCGGATATTATCTGTATGATATAAGCACCTGTCGGATATTATCTGTATGATATAAGCACCTCCCGGATATTATCAGTGTGATATAAGCCCCTCCCGGATATTATCTGTATGATATAAGCATCTCCCCGATATTATCTGTGTGATATAAGCACCTCCCGGATATTATGTGCGTGATATAAGCACCTCCCGGATATTATCTGTGTGATATGAGAACCTCCCGGATATTATCTGTGTGATATAATCACCTCCCGGATATTATCTGTATGATATAAGCACCTCCAGGATATTATCTATATGATATAAGCACCTCCCGGATATTATATGTGTGATATAAGCCCCTCCCGGATTTTATCTGTGTGATATAAGCCCCTCCCGGATATTATCTGTGTGATATGAGCACCAACCGGATATTATCTGTGTGAAATGAGCACCTCCAGGATATTATCTGTGTGATATGACCACCTCCCGGATATTATCTGTGTGATATGAGCACCTCCTGGATATTATCTGTGTGATATAAGCCCCTCCCGGATATTATCTGTGTGATATAAGCACCTCCCTCCCGGATATTATCTGTATGATATAAGAACCTCCCGGATATTATCTGTGTGATATAAGCACCTCCCAGATATTATCTGTGTGATATAAGCACCTCCCGGTTATATTCTGTGTGATATAAGCACCTCCCGGATATTATCTGTGTGATATAAGCACCTCCCGGATATTATCTGTGTGATATAAGCACCTCCCGGATATTATCTGTGTGATATAAGCACCTCCCGGTTATATTCTGTGTGATATAAGCACCTCCCGGATATTATCTGTATGATATAAGCACCTCCCGGATATATTCTGTATGATATAAGCACCTCCCGGATATATATTCTGAATGATATAAGCACCTGTCGGATATTATCTGTGTAATATAAGCCCCTCCCGGATATTATCTGTGTGATATAAGCACCTCCCCGATATTATCTGTGTGATATAAGCACCTCCCGGATATTATGTGTGTGATATAAGCACCTCCCGGATATTATCTGTGTTAAATGAGCACCTCCCGGATATTATCTGTGTGATATAAGCACCTCCCGGATATTATCTGTGTGATATAAGCACCTCCCGGATATTATCTGTGTGATATAAGCACCTCCCGGTTATATTCTGTGTGATATAAGCACCTCCCGGATATTGTCTGTGTGATATAAGCACCTCCCGGATATTATCTGTATGATATAATCACCTCCCGGATATTATCTGTATGATATAAGCACCTCCAGGATATTATCTATATGATATAAGCACCTCCCGGATATTATATGTGTGATATAAGCCCCTCCCGGATATTATCTGTGTGATATAAGCACCACCCAGATATTACCTGTGTGATATAAGCACCTCCCAGTTATATTCTGTGTGATATAAGCACCTCCCGGATATTATCTGTGTGATATAAGCACCTCCCGGATATTATCTGTGTGATATAAGCACCTCCCGGATATTATCTGTATGATATAAGCACCTCCAGGATATTATCTGTGTGATATGAGCACCTCCCGTATATTATCTGTGTGATATAAGCCCCTCCTGGATATTATCTGTGTGATATAAGCACCACCCAGATATTACCTGTGTGATATAAGCACCTCCCGGTTATATTCTGTGTGATATAAGCACCTCCCGGATATTATCTGTGTGATATAAGCACCTCCCGGATATTATCTGTGTGATATAAGCACCTCCCGGTTATATTCTGTGTGATATAAGCACTTACCGGATATTATCTGTATGATATAAGCACCTCCTGGATATATTCTGTATGATATAAGCACCTCCCGGATATATTATCTGTATGATATAAGCACCTCCCGGATATATATTCTGTATGATATAAGCACCTCCCGGATATTATCTGTATGATATAAGCACCTCCCAGATATTATCTGTGTGATATAAGCCCCTCCCGCATATTATCTGTATGATATAAGCACCTCCCGGATATTACGTGTGTGATATAAGCACCTCCCGGATATTATGTGTGTGATATAATCACCTCCCGGATATTATCTGTATGATAGAAGCACCTCCAGGATATTATCTATATGATATAAGCACCTCCCGGATATTATATGTGTGATATAAGCCCCTCCCGGATATTAACTGTGTGATATAAGCACCTCCCTCCCGAATATTATCTGTATGATATAAGAACCTCCCGGATATTATCTGTGTGATATAAGCACCTCCCAGATATTATCTGTGTGATATAAGCACCTCCCGGTTATATTCTGTGTGATATAAGCACCTCCCGGATATTATCTGTGTGATATAAGCACCTCCCGGATATTATCTGTGTGATATAAGCACCTCCCGGATATTATCTGTGTGGTATAAGCACCTCCCGGTTATATTCTGTGTGATATAACCACCTCCCGGATATTATCTGTATGATATAAGCACCTCCCGGATATATTCTGTATGATATAAGCACCTCCCGGATATTATCTGTATGATATAAGCACCTCCCGGATATATATTCTGTATGATATAAGCACCTCCTGGATATTATCTGTATGATATAAGCACCTGTCGGATATTATCTGTATGATATAAGCACCTCCTGGATATTATCTGTGTGATATAAGCCCCTCCCGGATATTATCTGTGTGATTTAAGCACCTCCCCGATATTATCTGTGTGATATAAGCACCTTCCGGATATTATGTGTGTGATATAAGCACCTCCCGGATATTATCTGTGTGAAATGAGCACCTCCCGGATATTATCTGTGTGAAATGAGCACCTCCCGGATATTATCTGTGTGATATAAGCACCTCCCGGATATTATCTGTGTGATATAAGCACCTCCCGGTTATATTCTGTGTGATATAAGCACCTCCCGGATATATTCTGTATCATATAAGCACCTCCCGGATATTATCTGTATGATATAAGCACCTCCCGGATATATACTATATGATATAAGCACCTCCCGGATTATATCTGTATGATATAAGCACCTCCCGGAAATTATCTGTATGATATAAGCACCTCCCGGATATATTCTGTATGATATAAGCACCTCCCGGATATTATTTGTATGATATAAGCACCTGTCGGATATTATCTGTATGATATAAGTACCTCCCGGATATTATCTGTATGATATAATCACCTCCCGGATATTATCTGTATGATATAAGCACCTCCAGGATATTATCTGTATGATATAAACACCTCCCGGATATATTCTGTATGATATAAGCACCTCCCGGATATTATCTGTATGATATAAGCACCTGTCGGATATTATCTGTATGATATAAGCACCTCCCGGATATTATCTGTGTGATATAAGCCCCTCCCGGATATTATCTGTGTGATATAAGCACCTCCCTGATATTATCTGTATGATATAAGCACCTCCCGGATATATTCTGTATGATATAAGCACCTCCCGGATATTATCTGTATGATATAAGCACCTGTCGGATATTATCTGTATGATATAAGTACCTCCCGGATATTATCTGTATGATATAATCACCTCCCGGATATTATCTGTATGATATAAGCACCTCCAGGATATTATCTGTATGATATAAGTACCTCCCGGATATTATCTGTATGATATAATCACCTCCCGTATATTATCTGTATCATATAAGCACCTCCCGGATATATTATCTGTATGATATAAGCACCTCCCGGATATATATTCTGTATGATATAAGCACCTCCCGGATATTATCTGTATGATATAAGCACCTCCCGGATATTATCTGTATGATATAAGCACCTCCCGGATATATTATCTGTATGATATAAGCACCTCCCGGATATATATTCTGTATGATATAAGCACCTCCCGGATATTATCTGTATGATATAAGCACCTCCCGGATATTATCTGTGTGATATAAGCCCCTCCCGGATATTATCTGTATGATATAAGCACCTCCCGGATATTATGTGTGTGATATAAGCACCTCCCGGATAACATGTGTGTGATATAAGCACCTCCCGGATATTATGTGTGTGATAAAAGCACCTCCCGGATATTATCTGTGTGATATAAGCACCTCCCGGATATTATCTGTGTGATATAATCACCTCCCGGATATTAGCTGTATGATATAAGCACCTCCAGGATATTATATATATGATATAAGCACCTCCCGGATATTATATGTGTGATATAAGCCCCTCCCGGATATTATCTGTGTGATATAAGCACCTCCCTCCCGAATATAATCTGTATGATATAAGAACCTCCCGGATATTATCTGTGTGATATAAGCACCTCCCAGATATTATCTGTGTGATATAAGCACCTCCCGGTTATATTCTGTGTGATATAAGCACCTCCCGGATATTATCTGTGTGATATAAGCACCTCCCGGATATTATCTGTGTGATATAAGCACCTCCCGGATATTATCTGTGTGGTATAAGCACCTCCCGGTTATATTCTGTGTGATATAAGCACCTCCCGGATATTATCTGTATGATATAAGCACCTCCCGGATATATTCTGTATGATATAAGCACCTCCCGGATATTATCTGTATGATATAAGCACCTCCCGGATATATATTCTGTATGATATAAGCACCTCCCGGATATTACCTGTATGATATAAGCACCTGTCGGATATTATCTGTATGATATAAGCACCTCCCGGATATTATCTGTGTGATATAAGCCCCTCCTGAATATTATCTTTGTGATATAAGCACCTCCCCGATATTATCTGTGTGATATAAGCACCTCCCGGATATTATGTGTGTGATATAAGCACCTCCCGGATATTATCTGTGTGAAATGAGCACCTCCCGGATATTATCTGTGTGAAATGAGCACCTCCCGGATATTATCTGTGTGATATAAGCACCTCCCGGTTATATTCTGTGTGATATAAGCACCTCCCGGATATTGTCTGTGTGATATAAGCACCTCCCGGATATTATCTGTATGATATAAGCACCTCCCGGATATAAACTATATGATATAAGCACCACCCGGATTATATCTGTATGATATAAGCACGTCCCGGATATTATCTGTATGATATAAGCACCTCCTGGATATTATCTGTGTGATATAAGCCCCTCCCGGATATTATCTGTATGATATAAGCACCTCCCGGATATTGTCTGTGTGATATAAGCACCTCCCGGATATTATCTGTATGATGTAAGCACCTCCCGGATATATTCTGTATGATATAAGCACCTCCCGGAAATTATCTGTATGATATAAGCACCTCCCGGATATAAATTCTGTATGATATAAGCACCTCCCGGATATTATCTGTATGATATAAGCACCTGTCGGATATTATCTGTATGATATAAGCACCTCCCGGATATTATCTGTGTGATATAAGCCCCTCCCGGATATTATCTGTGTGATATAAGCACCTCCCGGATATTATCTGTATGATATAAGCACCTCCCGGATATATTCTGTATGATATAAGCACCTCCCGGATATTATCTGTATGATATAAGCACCTGTCGGATATTATCTGTATGATATAAGTACCTCCCGGATATTATCTGTATGATATAATCACCTCCGGGATATTATCTGTATGATATAAGCACCTCCAGGATATTATCTGTATGATATAAACACCTCCGGGATATATTCTGTATGATATAAGCACCTCCCGGATATTATTTGTATGATATAAGCACCTGTCGGATATTATCTGTATGATATAAGCACCTCCCGAATATTATCTGTGTGATATAAGCCCCTCCCGGATATTATCTGTGTGATATAAGCACCTCCCGGATATTATCTGTATGATATAAGCACCTCCCGGATATATTCTGTATGATATAAGCACCTCCCGGATATTATCTGTATGATATAAGCACCTGTCGGATATTATCTGTATGATATAAGTACCTCCCGGATATTTTCTGTATGATATAATCACCTCCCGGATATTATCTGTATGATATAATCACCTCCAGGATATTATCTGTATGATATAAGCACCTCCCGGATATTATCTGTGTGATATAAGCCCCTCCCGGATATTATCTGTGTGATATAAGCCCCTCCCGGATATTATCTGTGTGATATGAGCACCTCCCGGATATTATCTGTGTGATATGAGCACCTCCCGGATATTATCTGTGTGAAATGAGCACCTCCCGGATATTATCTGTGTGATATGAGCACCTCCCGGATATTATCTGTGTGATATGAGCACCTCCCGGATATTATCTGTGTGATATAAGCACCCCCCTCCCGGATATTATCTGTATGATATAAGCACCTCCCGGATATTATCTGTGTGATATAAGCACCTCCCGGATATTATCTGTGTGATATAAGCACCTCCCGGATATTATCTGTGTGATATAAGCACCTCCCGGTTATATTCTGTGTGATATAAGCACCTCCCGGATATTATCTGTGTGATATTAGCACCTCCCGGACATTATCTGTGTGATATAAGCACCTCCCGGATATATTCTGTGTGATATAAGCACCTCCCGGATATTAACTGTATGATATAACCACCTGTCGGTTTTTATCTGTATGATATAAGCACCTCCCGGATATTATCTGTATGATATAATCACCTCCCGGATATTATCTGTGTGATATGAGCACCTCCAGGATATTATCTATATGATATAAGCACCTCCCGGATATTATATGTGTGATATAAGCCTCTCCCGGATATTATCTGTGTGATATGAGCTCCTCCCGGATATTATCTGTGTGATATGAGCACCTCCCGGATATTATCTGTGTGATATGAGCACCTCCCGTTTATTATCTGTGTGAAATGAGCACCTCCTGGATATTATCTGTGTGATATAAGCCCCTCCCGGATATTATCTGTGTGATATAAGCACCTCCCTCCCGCATATTATTTGTATGATATAAGAACCTCCCGGATATTGTCTGTGTGATATAAGCACCTCCCGGATATTATCTGTATGATATAAACACCTCCCGGATATATTCTGTATGATATAAGCACCTCCCGGATATATTCTGTATCATATAAGCACCTCCCGGATATTATCTGTATGATATAAGCACCTCCCGGTTATATTCTGTGTGATATAAGCACCTCCCGGATATTATCTGTATGATATAAGCACCTCCTGGATATATTCTGTATGATATAAGCACCTCCCGGATATTATCTGTATGATATAAGCACCTCCCGAATATATATTCTGTATGATATAAGCACCTCCCGGATATTATCTGTATGATATAAGCACCTGTCGGATATTATCTGTATGATATAAGCACCTCCCGGATATTATCAGTGTGATATAAGCCCCTCCCGGATATTATCTGTATGATATAAGCATCTCCCCGATATTATCTGTGTGATATAAGCACCTCCCGGATATTATGTGCGTGATATAAGCACCTCCCGGATATTATCTGTGTGATATAAGAACCTCCCGGATATTATCTGTGTGATATAATCACCTCCCGGATATTATCTGTATGATATAAGCACCTCCAGGATATTATCTATATGATATAAGCACCTCCCGGATATTATATGTGTGATATAAGCCCCTCCCGGATTTTATCTGTGTGATATAAGCCCCTCCCGGATATTATCTGTGTGATATGAGCACCTCCCGGATATTATCTGTGTGAAATGAGCACCTCCAGGATATTATCTGTGTGATATGACCACCTCCCGGATATTATCTGTGTGATATGAGCACCTCCTGGATATTATCTGTGTGATATAAGCCCCTCCCGGATATTATCTGTGTGATATAAGCACCTCCCTCCCGGATATTATCTGTATGATATAAGAACCTCCCGGATATTATCTGTGTGATATAAGCACCTCCCAGATATTATCTGTGTGATATAAGCACCTCCCGGTTATATTCTGTGTGATATAAGCACCTCCCGGATATTATCTGTGTGATATAAGCACCTCCCGGATATTATCTGTGTGATATAAGCACCTCCCGGATATTATCTGTGTGATATAAGCACCTCCCGGTTATATTCTGTGTGATATAAGCACCTCCCGGATATTATCTGTATGATATAAGCACCTCCCGGATATATTCTGTATGATATAAGCACCTCCCGGATATATATTCTGAATGATATAAGCACCTGTCGGATATTATCTGTGTAATATAAGCCCCTCCCGGATATTATCTGTGTGATATAAGCACCTCCCCGATATTATCTGTGTGATATAAGCACCTCCCGGATATTATGTGTGTGATATAAGCACCTCCCGGATATTATCTGTGTTAAATGAGCACCTCCCGGATATTATCTGTGTGATATAAGCACCTCCCGGATATTATCTGTGTGATATAAGCACCTCCCGGATATTATCTGTGTGATATAAGCACCTCCCGGTTATATTCTGTGTGATTTAAGCACCTCCCGGATATTGTCTGTGTGATATAAGCACCTCCCGGATATTATCTGTATGATATAATCACCTCCCGGATATTATCTGTATGATATAAGCACCTCCAGGATATTATCTATATGATATAAGCACCTCCCTGATATTATATGTGTGATATAAGCCCCTCCCGGATATTATCTGTGTGATATAAGCACCACCCAGATATTACCTGTGTGATATAAGCACCTCCCAGTTATATTCTGTGTGATATAAGCACCTCCCGGATATTATCTGTGTGATATAAGCACCTCCCGGATATTATCTGTGTGATATAAGCACCTCCCGGATATTATCTGTATGATATAAGCACCTCCAGGATATTATCTGTGTGATATGAGCACCTCCCGTATATTATCTGTGTGATATAAGCCCCTCCTGGATATTATCTGTGTGATATAAGCACCACCCAGATATTACCTGTGTGATATAAGCACCTCCCGGTTATATTCTGTGTGATATAAGCACCTCCCGGATATTATCTGTGTGATATAAGCACCTCCCGGATATTATCTGTGTGATATAAGCACCTCCCGGATATTATCTGTGTGATATAAGCACCTCCCGGATATATTATCTGTATGATATAAGCACCTCCCGGATATATATTCTGTATGATATAAGCACCTCCCGGATATTATCTGTATGATATAAGCACCTCCCAGATATTATCTGTGTGATATAAGCCCCTCCCGCATATTATCTGTATGATATAAGCACCTCCCGGATATTACGTGTGTGATATAAGCACCTCCCGGATATTATGTGTGTGATATAATCACCTCCCGGATATTATCTGTATGATAGAAGCACCTCCAGGATATTATCTATATGATATAAGCACCTCCCGGATATTATATGTGTGATATAAGCCCCTCCCGGATATTATCTGTGTGATATAAGCACCTCCCTCCCGAATATTATCTGTATGATATAAGAACCTCCCGGATATTATCTGTGTGATATAAGCACCTCCCAGATATTATCTGTGTGATATAAGCACCTCCCGGTTATATTCTGTGTGATATAAGCACCTCCCGGATATTATCTGTGTGATATAAGCACCTCCCGGATATTATCTGTGTGATATAAGCACCTCCCGGATATTATCTGTGTGGTATAAGCACCTCCCGGTTATATTCTGTGTGATATAACCACCTCCCGGATATTATCTGTATGATATAAGCACCTCCCGGATATATTCTGTATGATATAAGCACCTCCGGGATATTATCTGTATGATATAAGCACCTCCCGGATATATATTCTGTATGATATAAGCACCTCCTGGATATTATCTGTATGATATAAGCACCTGTCGGATATTATCTGTATGATATAAGCACCTCCTGGATATTATCTGTGTGATATAAGCCCCTCCCGGATATTATCTGTGTGATTTAAGCACCTCCCCGATATTATCTGTGTGATATAAGCACCTTCCGGATATTATGTGTGTGATATAAGCACCTCCCGGATATTATCTGTGTGAAATGAGCACCTCCCGCATATTATCTGTGTGAAATGAGCACCTCCCGGATATTATCTGTGTGATATAAGCACCTCCCGGATATTATCTGTGTGATATAAGCACCTCCCGGTTATATTCTGTGTGATATAAGCACCTCCCGGATATATTCTGTATCATATAAGCACCTCCCGGATATTATCTGTATGATATAAGCACCTCCCGGATATATACTATATGATATAAGCACCTCCCGGATTATATCTGTATGATATAAGCACCTCCTGGAAATTATCTGTATGATATAAGCACCTCCCGGATATATTCTGTATGATATAAGCACCTCCCGGATATTATTTGTATGATATAAGCACCTGTCGGATATTATCTGTATGATATAAGTACCTCCCGGATATTATCTGTATGATATAATCACCTCCCGGATATTATCTGTATGATATAAGCACCTCCAGGATATTATCTGTATGATATAAACACCTCCCGGATATATTCTGTATGATATAAGCACCTCCCGGATATTATCTGTATGATATAAGCACCTGTCGGATATTATCTGTATGATATAAGCACCTCCCGGATATTATCTGTGTGATATAAGCCCCTCCCGGATATTATCTGTGTGATATAAGCACCTCCCTGATATTATCTGTATGATATAAGCACCTCCCGGATATATTCTGTATGATATAAGCACCTCCCGGATATTATCTGTATGATATAAGCACCTGTCGGATATTATCTGTATGATATAAGTACCTCCCGGATATTATCTGTATGATATAATCACCTCCCGGATATTATCTGTATGATATAAGCACCTCCAGGATATTATCTGTATGATATAAGTACCTCCCGGATATTATCTGTATGATATAATCACCTCCCGTATATTATCTGTATCATATAAGCACCTCCCGGATATATTATCTGTATGATATAAGCACCTCCCGGATATATATTCTGTATGATATAAGCACCTCCCGGATATTATCTGTATGATATAAGCACCTCCCGGATATTATCTGTATGATATAAGCACCTCCCGGATATATTATCTGTATGATATAAGCACCTCCCGGATATATATTCTGTATGATATAAGCACCTCCCGGATATTATCTGTATGATATAAGCACCTCCCGGATATTATCTGTGTGATATAAGCCCCTCCCGGATATTATCTGTATGATATAAGCACCTCCCGGATATTATGTGTGTGATATAAGCACCTCCCGGATAACATGTGTGTGATATAAGCACCTCCCGGATATTATGTGTGTGATAAAAGCACCTCCCGGATATTATCTGTGTGATATAAGCACCTCCCGGATATTATCTGTGTGATATAATCACCTCCCGGATATTAGCTGTATGATATAAGCACCTCCAGGATATTATATATATGATATAAGCACCTCCCGGATATTATATGTGTGATATAAGCCCCTCCCGGATATTATCTGTGTGATATAAGCACCTCCCTCCCGAATATAATCTGTATGATATAAGAACCTCCCGGATATTATCTGTGTGATATAAGCACCTCCCAGATATTATCTGTGTGATATAAGCACCTCCCGGTTATATTCTGTGTGATATAAGCACCTCCCGGATATTATCTGTGTGATATAAGCACCTCCCGGATATTATCTGTGTGATATAAGCCCCTCCCGGATTTTATCTGTGTGATATAAGCCCCTCCCGGATATTATCTGTGTGATATGAGCACCTCCCGGATATTATCTGTGTGAAATGAGCACCTCCAGGATATTATCTGTGTGATATGACCACCTCCCGGATATTATCTGTGTGATATGAGCACCTCCTGGATATTATCTGTGTGATATAAGCCCCTCCCGGATATTATCTGTGTGATATAAGCACCTCCCTCCCGGATATTATCTGTATGATATAAGAACCTCCCGGATATTATCTGTGTGATATAAGCACCTCCCAGATATTATCTGTGTGATATAAGCACCTCCCGGTTATATTCTGTGTGATATAAGCACCTCCCGGATATTATCTGTGTGATATAAGCACCTCCCGGATATTATCTGTGTGATATAAGCACCTCCCGGATATTATCTGTGTGATATAAGCACCTCCCGGTTATATTCTGTGTGATATAAGCACCTCCCGGATATTATCTGTATGATATAAGCACCTCCCGGATATATTCTGTATGATATAAGCACCTCCCGGATATATATTCTGAATGATATAAGCACCTGTCGGATATTATCTGTGTAATATAAGCCCCTCCCGGATATTATCTGTGTGATATAAGCACCTCCCCGATATTATCTGTGTGATATAAGCACCTCCCGGATATTATGTGTGTGATATAAGCACCTCCCGGATATTATCTGTGTTAAATGAGCACCTCCCGGATATTATCTGTGTGATATAAGCACCTCCCGGATATTATCTGTGTGATATAAGCACCTCCCGGATATTATCTGTGTGATATAAGCACCTCCCGGTTATATTCTGTGTGATATAAGCACCTCCCGGATATTGTCTGTGTGATATAAGCACCTCCCGGATATTATCTGTATGATATAATCACCTCCCGGATATTATCTGTATGATATAAGCACCTCCAGGATATTATCTATATGATATAAGCACCTCCCGGATATTATATGTGTGATATAAGCCCCTCCCGGATATTATCTGTGTGATATAAGCACCACCCAGATATTACCTGTGTGATATAAGCACCTCCCAGTTATATTCTGTGTGATATAAGCACCTCCCGGATATTATCTGTGTGATATAAGCACCTCCCGGATATTATCTGTGTGATATAAGCACCTCCCGGATATTATCTGTATGATATAAGCACCTCCAGGATATTATCTGTGTGATATGAGCACCTCCCGTATATTATCTGTGTGATATAAGCCCCTCCTGGATATTATCTGTGTGATATAAGCACCACCCAGATATTACCTGTGTGATATAAGCACCTCCCGGTTATATTCTGTGTGATATAAGCACCTCCCGGATATTATCTGTGTGATATAAGCACCTCCCGGATATTATCTGTGTGATATAAGCACCTCCCGGATATTATCTGTGTGATATAAGCACCTCCCGGATATATTATCTGTATGATATAAGCACCTCCCGGATATATATTCTGTATGATATAAGCACCTCCCGGATATTATCTGTATGATATAAGCACCTCCCAGATATTATCTGTGTGATATAAGCCCCTCCCGCATATTATCTGTATGATATAAGCACCTCCCGGATATTACGTGTGTGATATAAGCACCTCCCGGATATTATGTGTGTGATATAATCACCTCCCGGATATTATCTGTATGATAGAAGCACCTCCAGGATATTATCTATATGATATAAGCACCTCCCGGATATTATATGTGTGATATAAGCCCCTCCCGGATATTATCTGTGTGATATAAGCACCTCCCTCCCGAATATTATCTGTATGATATAAGAACCTCCCGGATATTATCTGTGTGATATAAGCACCTCCCAGATATTATCTGTGTGATATAAGCACCTCCCGGTTATATTCTGTGTGATATAAGCACCTCCCGGATATTATCTGTGTGATATAAGCACCTCCCGGATATTATCTGTGTGATATAAGCACCTCCCGGATATTATCTGTGTGGTATAAGCACCTCCCGGTTATATTCTGTGTGATATAACCACCTCCCGGATATTATCTGTATGATATAAGCACCTCCCGGATATATTCTGTATGATATAAGCACCTCCCGGATATTATCTGTATGATATAAGCACCTCCCGGATATATATTCTGTATGATATAAGCACCTCCTGGATATTATCTGTATGATATAAGCACCTGTCGGATATTATCTGTATGATATAAGCACCTCCTGGATATTATCTGTGTGATATAAGCCCCTCCCGGATATTATCTGTGTGATTTAAGCACCTCCCCGATATTATCTGTGTGATATAAGCACCTTCCGGATATTATGTGTGTGATATAAGCACCTCCCGGATATTATCTGTGTGAAATGAGCACCTCCCGGATATTATCTGTGTGAAATGAGCACCTCCCGGATATTATCTGTGTGATATAAGCACCTCCCGGATATTATCTGTGTGATATAAGCACCTCCCGGTTATATTCTGTGTGATATAAGCACCTCCCGGATATATTCTGTATCATATAAGCACCTCCCGGATATTATCTGTATGATATAAGCACCTCCCGGATATATACTATATGATATAAGCACCTCCCGGATTATATCTGTATGATATAAGCACCTCCCGGAAATTATCTGTATGATATAAGCACCTCCCGGATATATTCTGTATGATATAAGCACCTCCCGGATATTATTTGTATGATATAAGCACCTGTCGGATATTATCTGTATGATATAAGTACCTCCCGGATATTATCTGTATGATATAATCACCTCCCGGATATTATCTGTATGATATAAGCACCTCCAGGATATTATCTGTATGATATAAACACCTCCCGGATATATTCTGTATGATATAAGCACCTCCCGGATATTATCTGTATGATATAAGCACCTGTCGGATATTATCTGTATGATATAAGCACCTCCCGGATATTATCTGTGTGATATAAGCCCCTCCCGGATATTATCTGTGTGATATAAGCACCTCCCTGATATTATCTGTATGATATAAGCACCTCCCGGATATATTCTGTATGATATAAGCACCTCCCGGATATTATCTGTATGATATAAGCACCTGTCGGATATTATCTGTATGATATAAGTACCTCCCGGATATTATCTGTATGATATAATCACCTCCCGGATATTATCTGTATGATATAAGCACCTCCAGGATATTATCTGTATGATATAAGTACCTCCCGGATATTATCTGTATGATATAATCACCTCCCGTATATTATCTGTATCATATAAGCACCTCCCGGATATATTATCTGTATGATATAAGCACCTCCCGGATATATATTCTGTATGATATAAGCACCTCCCGGATATTATCTGTATGATATAAGCACCTCCCGGATATTATCTGTATGATATAAGCACCTCCCGGATATATTATCTGTATGATATAAGCACCTCCCGGATATATATTCTGTATGATATAAGCACCTCCCGGATATTATCTGTATGATATAAGCACCTCCCGGATATTATCTGTGTGATATAAGCCCCTCCCGGATATTATCTGTATGATATAAGCACCTCCCGGATATTATGTGTGTGATATAAGCACCTCCCGGATAACATGTGTGTGATATAAGCACCTCCCGGATATTATGTGTGTGATAAAAGCACCTCCCGGATATTATCTGTGTGATATAAGCACCTCCCGGATATTATCTGTGTGATATAATCACCTCCCGGATATTAGCTGTATGATATAAGCACCTCCAGGATATTATATATATGATATAAGCACCTCCCGGATATTATATGTGTGATATAAGCCCCTCCCGGATATTATCTGTGTGATATAAGCACCTCCCTCCCGAATATAATCTGTATGATATAAGAACCTCCCGGATATTATCTGTGTGATATAAGCACCTCCCAGATATTATCTGTGTGATATAAGCACCTCCCGGTTATATTCTGTGTGATATAAGCACCTCCCGGATATTATCTGTGTGATATAAGCACCTCCCGGATATTATCTGTGTGATATAAGCACCTCCCGGATATTATCTGTGTGGTATAAGCACCTCCCGGTTATATTCTGTGTGATATAAGCACCTCCCGGATATTATCTGTATGATATAAGCACCTCCCGGATATATTCTGTATGATATAAGCACCTCCCGGATATTATCTGTATGATATAAGCACCTCCCGGATATATATTCTGTATGATATAAGCACCTCCCGGATATTACCTGTATGATATAAGCACCTGTCGGATATTATCTGTATGATATAAGCACCTCCCGGATATTATCTGTGTGATATAAGCCCCTCCTGAATATTATCTGTGTGATATAAGCACCTCCCCGATATTATCTGTGTGATATAAGCACCTCCCGGATATTATGTGTGTGATATAAGCACCTCCCGGATATTATCTGTGTGAAATGAGCACCTCCCGGATATTATCTGTGTGAAATGAGCACCTCCCGGATATTATCTGTGTGATATAAGCACCTCCCGGTTATATTCTGTGTGATATAAGCACCTCCCGGATATTGTCTGTGTGATATAAGCACCTCCCGGATATTATCTGTATGATATAAACACCTCCCGGATATATTCTGTATGATATAAGCACCTCCCGGATATATTCTGTATCATATAAGCACCTCCCGGATATTATCTGTATGATATAAGCACCTCCCGGATATAAACTATATGATATAAGCACCACCCGGATTATATCTGTATGATATAAGCACGTCCCGGATATTATCTGTATGATATAAGCACCTCCTGGATATTATCTGTGTGATATAAGCCCCTCCCGGATATTATCTGTATGATATAAGCACCTCCCGGATATTGTCTGTGTGATATAAGCACCTCCCGGATATTATCTGTATGATGTAAGCACCTCCCGGATATATTCTGTATGATATAAGCACCTCCCGGAAATTATCTGTATGATATAAGCACCTCCCGGATATAAATTCTGTATGATATAAGCACCTCCCGGATATTATCTGTATGATATAAGCACCTGTCGGATATTATCTGTATGATATAAGTACCTCCCGGATATTATCTGTGTGATATAAGCCCCTCCCGGATATTATCTGTGTGATATAAGCACCTCCCGGATATTATCTGTATGATATAAGCACCTCCCGGATATATTCTGTATGATATAAGCACCTCCCGGATATTATCTGTATGATATAAGCACCTGTCGGATATTATCTGTATGATATAAGTACCTCCCGGATATTATCTGTATGAGATAATCACCTCCGGGATATTATCTGTATGATATAAGCACCTCCAGGATATTATCTGTATGATATAAACACCTCCGGGATATATTCTGTATGATATAAGCACCTCCCGGATATTATTTGTATGATATAAGCACCTGTCGGATATTATCTGTATGATATAAGCACCTCCCGAATATTATCTGTGTGATATAAGCCCCTCCCGGATATTATCTGTGTGATATAAGCACCTCCCGGATATTATCTGTATGATATAAGCACCTCCCGGATATATTCTGTATGATATAAGCACCTCCCGGATATTATCTGTATGATATAAGCACCTGTCGGATATTATCTGTATGATATAAGTACCTCCCGGATATTTTCTGTATGATATAATCACCTCCCGGATATTATCTGTATGATATAATCACCTCCAGGATATTATCTGTATGATATAAGCACCTCCCGGATATTATCTGTGTGATATAAGCCCCTCCCGGATATTATCTGTGTGATATAAGCCCCTCCCGGATATTATCTGTGTGATATGAGCACCTCCCGGATATTATCTGTGTGATATGAGCACCTCCCGGATATTATCTGTGTGAAATGAGCACCTCCCGGATATTATCTGTGTGATATGAGCACCTCCCGGATATTATCTGTGTGATATGAGCACCTCCCGGATATTATCTGTGTGATATAAGCACCTCCCTCCCGGATATTATCTGTATGATATAAGCACCTCCCGGATATTATCTGTGTGATATAAGCACCTCCCGGATATTATCTGTGTGATATAAGCACCTCCCGGATATTATCTGTGTGATATAAGCACCTCCCGGTTATATTCTGTGTGATATAAGCACCTCCCGGATATTATCTGTGTGATATTAGCACCTCCCGGACATTATCTGTGTGATATAAGCACCTCCCGGATATATTCTGTGTGATATAAGCACCTCCCGGATATTAACTGTATGATATAACCACCTGTCGGTTATTATCTGTATGATATAAGCACCTCCCGGATATTATCTGTATGATATAATCACCTCCCGGATATTATCTGTGTGATATGAGCACCTCCAGGATATTATCTATATGATATAAGCACCTCCCGGATATTATATGTGTGATATAAGCCCCTCCCGGATATTATCTGTGTGATATGAGCTCCTCCCGGATATTATCTGTGTGATATGAGCACCTCCCGGATATTATCTGTGTGATATGAGCACCTCCCGTTTATTATCTGTGTGAAATGAGCACCTCCTGGATATTATCTGTGTGATATAAGCCCCTCCCGGATATTATCTGTGTGATATAAGCACCTCCCTCCCGCATATTATTTGTATGATATAAGAACCTCCCGGATATTGTCTGTGTGATATAAGCACCTCCCGGATATTATCTGTATGATATAAACACCTCCCGGATATATTCTGTATGATATAAGCACCTCCCGGATATATTCTGTATCATATAAGCACCTCCCGGATATTATCTGTATGATATAAGCACCTCCTGGATATATACTGTATGATATAAGCACCTCCCGGATATTATCTGTATGATATAAGCACGTCCCGGATATTATCTGTATGATATAAGCACCTCCTGGATATTATCTGTGTGATATAAGCCCCTCCCGGATATTATCTGTGTGATATAAGCACCTCCCGGATATTGTCTGTGTGATAGAAGCACCTCCCGGATATTATCTCTATGATATAAGCACCTCCTGGATATATTCTGTATGATATAAGCACCTCCCGGAAATTATCTGTATGATATAAGCACCTCCCGGATATATATTCTGTATGATATAAGCACCTCCCGGATATTATCTGTATGATATAAGCACCTGTCGGATATTATCTGTATGATATAAGCACCTCCCGGATATTATCTGTGTGATATAAGCCCCTCCCGGATATTATCTGTATGATATAAGTACCTCCCGTATATTATCTGTATGATATAATCACCTCCAGGATATTATCTGTGTGATATAAGCCCCTCCCGGATATTATCTGTGTGATATAAGCCCCTCCCGGATATTATCTGTGTGATATGAGCAGCTCCCGGATATTAATTGTGTGATATGAGCACCTCCCGGATATTATCTGTGTGATATGAGCACCTCCCGGATATTATCTGTGTGAAATGAGCACCTCCCGGATATTATCTGTGTGATATGAGCACCTCCCGGATATTATCTGTGTGATATGAGCACCTCCCGGATATTATCTGTGTGATATAAGCCCCTCCCGGATATTATCTGTGTGATATAAGCACCTCCCTCCCGGATATTATCTGTATGATATAAGCACCTCCCGGATATTATCTGTGTCACATAAGCACCCCCCGGATATTATCTGTGTGATACAAGCACCTCCCGGATATTATCTGTGTGATATAAGCACCTCCCGGTTATATTCTGTGTGATATAAGCACCTCCCGGATATTATCTGTATGATATAATCACCTCCCGGATATTATCTGTGTGATATGAGCACCTCCAGGATATTATCTATATGATATAAGCACCTCCCGAATATTATATGTGTGATATAAGCCCCTCCCGGATATTATCTGTGTGATATAAGCTCCTCCCGGATATTATCTGTGTGATATGAGCACCTCCCGGATATTATCTGTGTGATATGAGCACCTCCCGGATATTATCTGTGTGATATGAGCACCTCCCGGTTATTATCTGTGTGAAAGGAGCACCTCCCGGATAATATCTGTGTGATATGAGCACCTCCAGGCTATTATCTCTGTGATATGAGCACTTCCTGGATATTATCTGTGTGATATGAGCCCCTCCCGGATATTATCTGTGTGATATAAGCACCTCCCTCTCGGATATTATCTGTATGATATAAGAACCTCCCGGATTTTGTGTGTGTGATATAAGCACCTCCCGGATATTATCTGTTTGATATAAACACCTCCCGGATATATTCTGTATGATATAAGCACCTCCCGGATATATTCTGTATCATATAAGCACCTCCCGGATATTATCTGTATGATATAAGCACTTCCCAGATATATACTGTATGATATAAGCACCTCCCGGATATTATCTGTATGATATAAGCACGTCCCGGATATTATCTGTATGATATAAGCACCTCCTGGATATTATCTGTGTGATATAAGTCCCTCCCGGATATTATCTGTATGATATAAGCACCTCCCGGATATTGTCTGTGTGATATAAGCACCTCCCGGATATTATCTCTATGATATAAGCACCTCCTGGATATATTCTGTATGATATAAGCACCTCCCGGATATTATCTGTATGATATAAGCACCTGTCGGATATTATCTGTATGATATAAGCACCTCCCGGATATTATCTGTGTGATATAAGCCCCTCCCGGATATTATCTGTGTGATATAAGCACCTCCCAGATATTATCTGTATGATATAAGCACCTCCCGGATATATTCTGTATGATATAAGCACCTCCCGGATATTATCTGTATGATATAAGCACCTGTCGGATATTATCTGTATGATATAAGTACCTCCCGGATATTATCTGTATGATATAATCACCTCCCGGATATTATCTGTATGATATAAGCACCTCCAGGATATTATCTGTGTGATATAAGCCCCTCCCGGATATTATCTGTGTGATATAAGCCCCTCCCGGATATTATCTGTGTGATATGAGCACCTCCCGGATATTATCTGTGTGATATGAGCACCTCCCGGATATTATCTGTGTGAAATGAGCACCTCCCGGATATTATCTGTGTGATATGAGCACCTCCCGGATATTATCTGTGTGATATGAGCACCTCCCGGATATTATCTGTGTGATATGAGCCCCTCCCGGATATTATCTGTGTGATATAAGCACCTCCCTCCCGGATATTATCTGTATGATATAAGCACCTCCCTCCCGGATATTAACTGTGTCATATAAGCACCTCCCGGATATTATCTGTGTGATATAAGCACCTCCCGGATATTATCTGTGTGATATAAGCACCTCCCTCCCGAATATAATCTGTATGATATAAGAACCTCCCGGATATTATCTGTGTGATATAAGCACCTCCCAGATATTATCTGTGTGATATAAGCACCTCCCGGTTATATTCTGTGTGATATAAGCACCTCCCGGATATTATCTGTGTGATATAAGCACCTCCCGGATATTATCTGTGTGATATAAGCACCTCCCGGATATTATCTGTGTGGTATAAGCACCTCCCGGTTATATTCTGTGTGATATAAGCACCTCCCGGATATTATCTGTATGATATAAGCACCTCCCGGATATATTCTGTATGATATAAGCACCTGTCAGATATTATCTGTATGATATAAGCACCTCCCGGATATTATCTGTGTGATATAAGCCCCTCCTGAATATTATCTGTGTGATATAAGCACCTCCCCGATATTATCTGTGTGATATAAGCACCTCCCGGATATTATGTGTGTGATATAAGCACCTCCCGGATATTATCTGTGTGAAATGAGCACCTCCCGGATATTATCTGTGTGAAATGAGCACCTCCCGGATATTATCTGTGTGATATAAGCACCTCCCGGTTATATTCTGTGTGATATAAGCACCTCCCGGATATTGTCTGTGTGATATAAGCACCTCCCGGATATTATCTGTATGATATAAACACCTCCCGGATATATTCTGTATGATATAAGCACCTCCCGGATATATTCTGTATCATATAAGCACCTCCCGGATATTATCTGTATGATATAAGCACCTCCCGGATATAAACTATATGATATAAGCACCACCCGGATTATATCTGTATGATATAAGCACGTCCCGGATATTATCTGTATGATATAAGCACCTCCTGGATATTATCTGTGTGATATAAGCCCCTCCCGGATATTATCTGTATGATATAAGCACCTCCCGGATATTGTCTGTGTGATATAAGCACCTCCCGGATATTATCTGTATGATGTAAGCACCTCCCGGATATATTCTGTATGATATAAGCACCTCCCGGAAATTATCTGTATGATATAAGCACCTCCCGGATATAAATTCTGTATGATATAAGCACCTCCCGGATATTATCTGTATGATATAAGCACCTGTCGGATATTATCTGTATGATATAAGCACCTCCCGGATATTATCTGTGTGATATAAGCCCCTCCCGGATATTATCTGTGTGATATAAGCACCTCCCGGATATTATCTGTATGATATAAGCACCTCCCGGATATATTCTGTATGATATAAGCACCTCCCGGATATTATCTGTATGATATAAGCACCTGTCGGATATTATCTGTATGATATAAGTACCTCCCGGATATTATCTGTATGATATAATCACCTCCCGGATATTATCTGTATGAAATAAGCACCTCCAGGATATTATCTGTATGATATAAACACCTCCCGGATATATTCTGTATGATATAAGCACCTCCCGGATATTATCTGTATGATATAAGCACCTGTCGGATATTATCTGTATGATATAAGCACCTCCCGGATATTATCTGTGTGATATAAGCCCCTCCCGGATATTATCTGTGTGATATAAGCACCTCCCGGATATTATCTGTGTGATATAAGCACCTCCCGGATATATTCTGTATGATATAAGCACCTCCCGGATATTATCTGTATGATATAAGCACCTGTCGGATATTATCTGTGTGATATGAGCACCTCCCGGATATTATCTGTGTGAAATGAGCACCTCCCGGATATTATCTGTGTGATATGAGCACCTCCCGGATATTATCTGTGTGATATGAGCACCTCCCGGATATTATCTGTGTAATATAAGCACCTCCCTCCCGGATATTATCTGTATGATATAAGCACCTCCCGGATATTATCTGTGTGATATAAGCACCTCCCGGATATTATCTGTGTGATATAAGCACCTCCCGGATATTATCTGTGTGATATAAGCACCTCCCGGTTATATTCTGTGTGATATAAGCACCTCCCGGATATTATCTGTGTGATATTAGCACCTCCCGGACATTATCTGTGTGATATAAGCACCTCCCGGATATATTCTGTGTGATATAAGCACCTCCCGGATATTAACTGTATGATATAACCACCTGTCGGTTATTATCTGTATGATATAAGCACCTCCCGGATATTATCTGTATGATATAATCACC